>ADNK01001493.1:5000-10198 GCA_000320545.1 Bigelowiella natans CCMP2755 | reverse complement strand
ACTCCTCTTTTTTCTCCTTACACGGAAATTCGGAAAAAAATTTTTTTTTATAGAAGAAAGGGAACAGAGGTTTATTTCCAAAAAAATTTGAGATGTCAGGCTTGGATACAGGGGGCAAGGGCGCCCCCCCCCCCCCCCCCCAAACCCCCCACCAAAATCCAAAGCTGACACTTATGCCTCAATAGTTCCCCATTTCTCCTACTATCGTTTCTCTACTTTTGTGATGACCATATTCTCTTGTAGCCTCGCCCCCCCTTGCAAAGCTGCAGCTCAATACCCAGTCTCGATGTCCTGTGGTACCGTGCGCACACAACCTCTCGAATCAGCATGCACGAGACGACCGAAGCCATGGCGGCGCTAGCACATTGCCTCAGCAGTGCGTATTATATCGATCTACACTCGAGATATATAACCCATCTCGAGGAGCAGATAACGAATAAATCGGAGTGTGGGGGGCGGGGGGCGGGGGGAGGGGGGGGAAGGAAGTACCAGCAAGTGTAGCTGTGCACACCCAGTCGTTGGCACCCAGGTTCATTCTATTCGCTTTGCTTTCTCCACAGCTGCTGCCTCCTCCCTTGCGAGTCCAAATCTTGACCGTCTGTTGTAGTTTCGGTCGCTCATTTGCATCACTCGCATGCATGCAAACACTCTCGTCTAACCTCCTCGCCCCCCCCCCCCTCCCCATGAAGAAAAACACAATGCAATGCCAGTAGGAATGATGATGCTGGTCCCTCGTTTGCGAAATAATGGCATGCATTCGCGCGCGCGCGCACACACAGTATCATAATACACACACACACACACACACACACACACACACATATATATATATATATATATATATATATATACAATAATAATAATATGTGATTTGACTCTCTTCGCTTGCTGGCGGAATGTATAAGATATTATAGGCGCTACTGCGCACTATTACTTCTTCTTCTACTACTACTTCTACTACTGCTACTTCTGCTACTACTTCTACTACTACTACTACTACTACTACTACTTCTACCAAATCCCAGGAGGAAGTGACAAAGCAGCGTCCATCAGCAGTAAAATCGATGCAGGACACCTCGTTTTCGTGCGCCTACGAAGAATGCCGCAAACGTGTGCGTGTGACATGTTTGTGTGCGTGTGTGTCTGTTTTTGCGCAAAGCGCTCTGTGCGTGTCTGGAGGTTTCGATATCGATCAGACATCTCCAGGAAGAGAATGGCGGAAGGGCCGCTGTTGATGATGCACCTTTATCAGCTGGCAAGGTGACTCGACGTATATCGGAGTTCTTTTCGAGCCCTCATCGCTTGTATCCAAGCAGCCATGCGCTCGCCCCTCCTCCTCTTTATTTTCTCCCGCCCCCCCCCCTTCAGCTTGCTCTTTACGTTTCTGGAGCATCGTACCCGTTTGGTGACTAAGAGCTCCTTTCTTGACGTCATCAGCCCCATCATCATGCTCGAGCTGCTAGCATGATGAATACCGTTAAAAGCACAACGGCAAGGGGGGAGATACGGGGTAGGAGGAGGAGGAGGAGGAGGGGAGAGAGGAGCCACTCCACGTTTGATTTATGAAATAACGCGCTCTTAAAAAAACATAAAAATAAGAATAAATGAAATGCAAAAAGCTACATTATATTCGTTCGGATTGGCAATCCTGATATGGTTTTGTGCCTTCTTCGCGTGCTGCTACTACCCTCGCAACTCGCCACACGGCAATCACACCACTCGTCGCCGCAGAAACCAGCAGACTCCCCCTGCATTTTATAATATCGTCATTGTGCTATCGAGTTATTGCATTGTGATAGTGCATTCGAGGGGGATAATGGCGGTTTGAGCTCGATGCTGCAGGTGATTTTGTACAGCCGCAATTGCTTTAGATTCGAATCTGCTGGCAGCGGCGCCTCACGCACCGATATATCACTGTTCTGTGCAGCATTCACCTCTGATCTACGCTTACCATCTGCATTAATCTGTACTCTATTTCGCAGTTAATAACACAAAATCGTGTATATATATATATATATATATATATATATATATATACATAATATTTTATAATTCCGGAATAATTCTATTGTTTCTGACATACGAGGGATGGAAAGCACACGCTGTGACGGTGCATCCATGGCCAGAATAAACTGAATTAGGCACAATCAATGAAATCTTTTCCCTCCTTCCCCCATGCCCCCTCCCCCCCCACCCGCCTTTTGCTCTTACTCTAAATGCATATACTAGTTGGAAGCGCATTGTATTTGTGTGAGAGTGTTTTTTCGGTTATAGACACGCTACCAGAACAGCAGGTAGGAGTATCAGAGAATGGCCTCCATATCTGTCGTATAGCGCATGCTTATTCCATGGGAGGGGTGGGGGGAACTATGCATGGTTCTTTCAAAAGTGGCGAAACCTTCCTTTAACTATACGTGCACGATAAGAGCGCAGATGAGGTGTGATTGCGGAGAGGTCGGGTGAGGATCAATGCTAACTTTTTTGCCGATTTCAAATGATAGATTGGGACTATTCAAACCCGTATCGTCGTATCTTGCGACGCTGAGGCCAGGAAACGTCCGTCGGGTGACCATGCGACGTTAAGAACGTACGTTGCATGCCCTGAGCCAACAAACACATCGAGCAGAGTTGAACGTGAAAGAGGCGCTCGATGGACGGCAATGGGCACGCTTCGACAACCAACCGAAGGATGTTCCGACCTTCCAGGACAGCGATTTGGGTGTTATCGGCGACTTTCCAAACCTGAGCAGACAAGGTTGAAGTAGCACGAAATATGATGATATGTAACAATTAACACTGGAGAGCAAGAAATAAGCTTCCCCGTCCCAACACGCCGAGGGAACCCCTTCCGGGAAAGGATTCTGAATAATACCCTGGCGGTTTTATCGCTCGAGCAGGCAGCTACATACTTCCTATCTGGCGATACTATCAGCACAAAAGTGAGGGGGGGAGGGGGGGGCAAAGTAAGACAGAACACATGGGGCGGATATGCATCTAACATAGCTCTTCAGTTTTCACCCCAGACATAACTCATACCTGAGCACCCGTAGACATTGTAACGATGGCCCTTCAGCACCCCTGTGCAGGCAGCTGTAATCATGCCAGCAGCATAATGGAACTCGCGAAGAGGGGACGGGGACTCCCTCGGGAGGAGGAAGAGAAGGATAGATCGATTTTAATGCGGAAAACATCGTAGAAATATCTGAACTCGCATCTCGGAAGTGCAAAGAATAAACGCGAACATGTTCCGACCCGGCATATGACCCCAACGGGGACGAAATACGCCCGAAGAACAACTGAAAAAGGCGCACAACTGAAAAATTTAAAGTTCTATACCATCCATTTTTGGAGACGACATGAACATTTCGATGTCGCAGAATAAAAATAGAGAAATGGGTTCCGAAGCCCGGAGCCGAATCCTTCAGAACCGAGAAAGAATGGCCGATGCAGGCCGGCGCGGCCGCCGCCTCGCGATGGCCCTCTTCGCGCGACGGGTGACGATTGGTGGAGGTACCGTACGGCATAATCTTCCTTACCTTTTCAACTAGGCCGTGGAGATGAGATGGAAGTGTTGCATTTGTTGCCGCTAGGGTGGAGGAGGCGCATTCACGGGTCCGCATATCGGAGGAGAGGCGCTGTTGATGAGCAGTCGCCTCGCGCGCCAGAAGAGCCCCCTGCCAAGATCCAGAGAATGAAAATGATTCTCATCAAGCTCAATAAGGACCGCAGGCGTCAGGTCCACAGCATGGGCTCTTACAGCGCGGGGAGGACGAGGAAGTGGTCAGTTGCACGCCCCTACCTCCACTGCTCTGATATGCGAAGAAGAAGAAGACGACGACGAAGAAGAAGAAGAAGAAGAAAGAAAATACTGACCTCACGTGATCGACATGCCTCCCACAAATCGTTGTTTTGTTCAGGGACCAGGCGATCGACGATGAGCTTAAATCTCTGGTGACAGAGTACCGACGAACCGGTAATGTTGCAAATGAACAGGGGCAGGAGGGCGGGGGGGAGGGGAAGAAAAGGATAGGAGAACCCACAACTCCTATCATAACAAACGAGATACTGGCTGACGATGACACAACGAAATTTTGGAAATTTTCCTGGCGATTGCAGCGAAAACGACGAAAATTTTGATTTGGTCCCTTAGACAAATAATGCGCTGCTCCTTGTTGAACCCTCTTTCCCTTCCCTCTCTCTCTCTCTCTCTCTCTCTCTCTCTCTCTCTCACTCTCACTTTCCATCTCCACGCAGGTCCCCTTACAAGCATCTCAGAGTACGAGACGATCATCATCGCTTGCTCGCAGAGTCACGACGTGGAGCAAGTACTGCAGCTTAAAAAAACCATTTTTTGGGGCAATTTATTTATATCCACGTGTCTCCTTCCCCCTCCTTCCTCCCTTTTTCTTTCGAAAACATAAAGTCAACAACACAGATACCCAAAACCCAATTTTCGCTAATCCCCCCCCCCCCCCCCCCCATATCCTCCCCCTCTTACAGATGAAAGAATTAGTGACTGAGGCTCGGAGGAAAAGGCTCAGGCTGACCCCAAGAACGTATTCGCATGCTATCAGGACCTTTTGCAACACGGTAAGAGAGAAACTCCTCACACATACCACACACACACACACGCATATATATATATATATATATATATATATATATATACATATATGTGCATGTATTGATAGCAGCTTTATTTTATTGACGACGAATAACTTCTTTTTGTTTTTTTTTTATTGGGGGATTTGACGGCGTGTAAGGGCCGTCTGGACGATGCGATCGCACTGTACGTCCACGATGCATCTGCTCTATACGACACAAACGACCTCGCAGAATACGGGTAAAAAAACACTAACAGCCCGCTCGATGATTGCAACACAAACAACAGCCTTTCCGCGCACGATGTAAGGGTACCGCAAGGTGTTTATCATGAGCGTAAGTGTGGCGCTGCGAAGCAGAGTTCTCTCAGTATTTCTCTCCCCCCCTTCCTCTTCTTCCTCCGCCTCCTCCTCCTCCTCCTCCTCCTCTTTTTTTGGTTGTCGTACGCTGGGATCCGTTGCTGTTTTCCCGTTCTTGAATACTCGTGTATCGCTAGCGCGGATTCTTACATAATCAGCGCCTTATCACAGCAAGAGAATCATAAAGCGGTAGTAGTAGTAATAGTAATAGTAGTAATAGTAGTAATAGTAGTATCA
>ADNK01001496.1:0-10092 GCA_000320545.1 Bigelowiella natans CCMP2755 | reverse complement strand
AGCAATCGTATCAGATTCGATATCTTGCCTATTGCGAACCCACACACCATGCGCCGCAGCTAGAAAGAAGCGCCACCTAGATGTACGTGACGTTCCACAACCGAACTGGCGGCAGTCGGCATAACGTTACGAAAGTGTGCGCGTTGTTCGTCATAACTTTTCCGGTTTGACAATCGTATAGTGGCAGGTGTACTGCGCTACTTGCTGCCTTTCCCCCGCCCCCTCGACGGCGAAAAGGGTGATCTATTCATTAGGGGCCAACAAACTCAGTTAATTTGCAATCTGCTATGAAAAGAGATCAGATGCGCGCTCGCGCATAAACAAGTGGGCAAAAAAGGCTGTTCCAAATCCATTCGCGTTTTTTATATCGTGTCTTCTTATCTAGACCACGCCCTCCTTCTGGCCTTTGGTATCTTAGATGTATAAAGATGCATCGCGTGGCCGAGACTTACATGCTGACTTAGAAGCATGGCGCGTGGAAGATAGATGGTAACATCCTTCTGCAGCATCCGTCCGTAGCATCACCATTGCGTCTTTGTGTTTCCGCTTCGCCAAGTGCGAGCAAATGGCACATATTCCACATATGTAGCTGCCTGCATGCACTTCTGGACCACACCATATTCTATAAAACAAGTCCTGGCGGCAGCATCAAATGATGCAACAGCTGTGTGTAAGTCGCTTTGGCATCATGCCACGATGTGCGTCATAAGAATGCTTCACACGTACCTTACACGACATCTAGACATGATGCTAATCTTTATGTCGATAGAGGAGCATAACAGCAGAGATATGAATGTAAGCAAGCTTAACGAAACACTGTTACTCATCAGCACAAAGTGGGAAATCACATGTGCCATTTTATATTGATAGAAAAATTTGGTTTTGTAAATGTACGCGCTCAAAATGATCCCTCCTTGACTAGTTGAGTTTGGGTAACAATCCGCTGCGGGGCGGTGCGCAATGTCATGTAACTGGAGATATAAGAATTTTTCTACAATTTTGGCAAAGTGCCTGTTGATGATGCAACTGGCTAGCTAGCTGGCACACCACAGCTATCTGCTAGCTAAAGATAGCGCATCTTTCCATACATTGTTAGAATGCTTATTGAAAATATCGTTGCCAATGACCGCTTTGATTCAATCGGAGCGGATCTGCTAGTCTGCTTTCTAAGCGCTGCAAATGCGGTGAACACTCGCGCGTGAGAATGCATGATTTTGCTGCTCATCGATTTGTGGCAGCCGCCATGCTGGTATACGAGTTCGGTCGTCGGATTTGCACGACTCTCACATGTTGTTGTATTCATCAAAACATCTTTTAATTGTCAACCTGGCTTTGAACGATATTTTTGTGAAATCCCTCAATTTTTTCCCCTTGTGCATGCAGTGCCGGATTGCCGTTGTAGCAGTATCAGCGGTGTGTTTTAACTAAGGCGACCGATATCTAGTGATGCTGTGTGCTGTGTGGCACTTCTAGATGAGTGCTACGTCTGTCTAGATGTCCTTATGTAACATATCAGCTCTCCATAGCATCAGCCCTACTTGCTCCTCCAGAGTTGAATTTCCAGTCGTCCCCCCCAGCACGACTGCCAGTTTTGTTACGATTCATGTTATTATTGCCCCCTGAAGCCCCCCCCTTATTATTGCAGGGACCGCTATTGCTGCCGCTGCTGCCATTGCTCGATAGTGTTGGCAGGGGAGCTGCGGCTTGCTTGGCGATATCCATAATTGACACGGTCTGGCCCTTTCTTGCGCAGTGCTGAAAGACAATCTTGCTCCAAGTGTCAGGCAGCATCCTCGCCTTCGACCCAGGGGCCAGGTACGATAGCCCCTCCACGCGATCTTGATCGCCCTCCATGGTAGATATGCCCTTGATGCTGAACTTGTTCAAGGCGCCCAACTTTATGGCTTTCCCAGAGGAGGAGGAGGAGGAGGAGGAGGAGGCGGAGGAGGCAGCAGCAGCTACTTGTAAAATGTTCTTCGGAAGGACCCCCACGGTAAGGTTCTCGAGAGATTTGACCTCGCCTTCAGCACTGACGTACAGCGTGCAGGTTTGCAGGCGAGATACGTTCTTGCCGTCGGAGCTATCAACCATGAACCTACTAGTTTTATTGTCCTTCCATACGAGGCAGAGGGGGGTTGGCCCGAGCTCATAGTGCGTGTGTTTGTTCAGAAAAAGCAGGCCATCAAGCTGGAAGCCGTGAGCCTTTTGATTGTACGCTTTTTTTAGACCTAGGGAAATAAGCAATGGGAGGAAGAGATTGGATAAGAGAAAACGCACACGAAGGCGGACAAATTTGCGTGTGATGTGAGTGGGGGTGTTTGCTTCTACGACACCGAAAACACGAATCCTCAAGCGCCATTTATAAAAAACATTCACCCACCCTCGACATTCGCATCGAATCGTGGAACCGGGGCGAACTTGAACTTATTGAGCGAAGAGGTCTTGTGGATTGGGACTTCGCCGAGCTTGGAGTGTACCCAGAAATGACGGAATTCGGATGTGGAGTCATACACCGCGTAGCCGCTCCAGCACATGAGGTCTAAAACAAAGTACGTTTGCAAATCTGCCTGATATATGCAGTCGAGAACGCAGGGGTCTGGCTGTCGCTGCTTCGCATTGCCAGAGGGGAGGACGGACGAGAACGAGTGCAGGATGGCACCGCTCTTCTTCCGACTAATTGTCTTCCCGCGCGAAGAGACAACGAGGCATCGGGTCCCCTCTGGCCGAGGAAGAACATACCAATTTGTAGCTAGGTCGGAGGGCGTCTCTATGAGCCACTCCGGGTACATCAACTGGCGTGCAAAGAACTCTCTCCGCCGGCGGAGATGCGCTTGTTTCTTTGCTTTCCGCCGCGCCTCCGCCTCAGGATCCACGTCAGCCTTCATTTTCGATCCTTTATTTTTGCCGGTATTCCTTGGTTTCTGTGACCCTCCTTTTCCTTGCGCCTGCATCCCGCCGAAGGCTAAGGATTGCTCGCCCCCAAACCCTCCGCCATCACCGAACAACGTGGACTGAAACTTGATGTCCCCTTCTTCCTCTTCATTCTGCAGCGAGGACTCAGCGAGTTTACGTACATGATCTCGGTAGTTCATTCGATCTTTTTTCTGCCTTTTGAGCATTTGGCTACGACGGCGCTCGCGCATGGCCTCCCGGGAGGAACATGACTTCACAGAGCCGCGCTGGGAAGCCATTGCGGCTATGTCAGTGGCCTCGAGAAGTGACTGGAAACTATTCGCTCCAAGAGGAAGATAACACCAATCCTTTGACCTTTGTTGTTCTGTATCGGAAGAACGTTGTGGTAAGTGCTGATCAGTCGGCCTCGGTTTTCTCCCCCCCCTCCTCGGGCGTTCCAGTGCTGCCTCTCCTTGCTCAGCACAACACAAGACCGAAGAAATAAAAATATTTTCGAAAATATTTTTTTGATATTATTAACGGCTATTTCAGTGCTCTTTCGTTGTCGTTCCAGAGAAATGACTGTAGAATTGCTGCGGTGCGCCTTACAATGATCTTCTTCCAACATTATTTTGAATTATTTTAAGAAAAAACAGTACAATTTACTTGCGCGACTAGGAAAAATTCAAGCCGCATAACAAAATAACCAATGGGTTCGATGCCGACGGAAGGTTTAATTATGGTACATTACTCTGGAATTATTTTCATGCGGAAAACATCTGAGTTACGCTACGCATTCCAACTGTTTCCAGAGCGATAATGGTGTCCACTCGTGTTGTCCTCGTCACCGCTTTGCTTCAAGCGACAGGTCCCGCGACTCAACTGCAATTTTCCAGATCAGAAATCGACGGGAAATTGCCGTTGACTGACTGTTTGTGGAATTTCTTCTGTGTACTACAGCCCCTTGTTGGCTAGAGTCTTAAGGACGTGTGCGTAGATGCATACTAACTGGGCGAAACCACATTCTCGTTTTCACGCCTCTCCCTCTGCATTTTTAGCCTTTGCATCGGGAAGAAGAAGCGCCTCGACCTTGTGCCGTCAGCGCCCATCCCTGGCATATCGTGCTACCGGCATGAGAGGTAGAATTCGAACAGTAAGAAATTAGCGAAGTCTTAAGCTTTGAGGACGCTGCGATGCCCTTCCCCTTTCCCCAACTCTTGCTGAAAATCTGTTCACTGTTAACGCTAGAACAAAGTGAATTATGATGAAGTATTTCGAACGGATAGCAAAATATTGCCCAAAATCGCACTTCCTGCCGATGTATATGGCCTCTCATCGCAACTATCGCACTGATTCAATTGCCAGTCACACCAGTCGCCGTTGGATTCTTGTGATAGATGACCCTCTTGTTAACTAATGCTCTTCCTCCTGTAACAATTCTACAGCTAACACACTCCAGGGAGCACGTCGCGTCGTTAGTCGTAGGGCCTCTGAGTCGAATGGAGGGATGGACCCGATCATTGCTGGGCTTAGAGTTGCAAGCCCAGTCATGAGTAAGTAGTATGGAAGAGAGAGGGAAAGAGAGAGAGAGAGAGAGAGAGAGAGGAAATTAGCATAAATTATCAAATTATCTATGGATGAGAAGGAGTAATGGAAAAGAGCTCAAGCATCATCGAGTGTGGGTGAGACAGGCGTCCCTTGATTAAAACTCATCACGAATATCAATGCTAGGCCTTCTCAAGCCCGTCTTCGCTCCGCTCTCTAAAGTTCAAGCAGGAACGTATGATTCCGATGCAACGAGAACCCGCATCGAGAAAGAGGTACAACTCCTTCTCCTAACTGCCAACAAGGCACTCTCGTGTGTGCACTCTTCAGAATGGCGCACAAGCATTCTCGTGTATCCATTCGTTGATTCGTTGCTGAAAGTCCTCCTACACCCAGGTGAAATCTAGCCCCGTCGTAGTTTATTCCTTCTCCCTGTCGCCCTTCTGCACTAAAGCCATCGAAGTTCTAAAAGCGGCAGGGGCAGAGCCGAAAGTCGTGGAGCTTGGGGCGGAATGGATACCGGGTAAGGCACGATTATCTCGGTCGCTGCCGTTGCTACCCCTCCTCGACGTCGGAGATCGTTGTTGATCGTTGTTGATCGTTGTTGATTTCATCGCGTGCACCCATCCCGCAACCCGACTTTCCTGACAAGCTTTCTCACCACCACCGTGCATTTGCAGGTTTGATCTCATCAGAGGGCGCAGCGATTCGCGCCGAACTTGGAGAGATGACGGGTCAGATGGAGATATGAAGATGCAAGCCTGGTTGGGAGGGGGAGGGGGGGAGGAGAATTGATGTTTCCGCTGTGCTCCTGCTGTGTTCGAGGGAGATAACGATACGAATGATTGCTGATGATCTGTAGGCCGCACATCGATGCCGCATATCTTCATTGGTGGGGAGAGCATAGGTTAACAAAACACAGCAAAACCGAAAAAGGATTCCCCATAAAGAGGGGGAACCTTCAAAAAAAAAAGTCAAAATATTCATCCAAAAACGATGAGAACGCGGGTGAGCTCGCCACGCTGCTCTGTCTCACCGCGGAGGCAAAACCATTTTATGTTTTCACCCGATTGATCATGAAGCCACAACTCTCACAGCACAACTCACAAAACGGTCATCTACACGTATCTCTGCTTATCAATCTTCGTGACTTGTTCCCGTCATTCTCTGCGTCGTCATCGTGTATTCGCACGCACAGGCGGTCTCGCGGATGGAACCCCAGGTCTGCTCCCAATGAAGGACGATGGGACATTGCAGGGGAGATTAAAGAAGGCCAGGGCGATCTAATCGCTTTTTGAATGCTCGCACGTATACATGTACGTGGCGGTCGCTAGTTCGTGTTGGGCACGATCAGTGCGCGTATTTGACACTGCAGACGCGTTTCGCTTGATCATGGCACTCTAGGAGACTCACTAAAATGTTGACAAGCCAGTTGGCTGCACCTTTGATCTTACGTACATATGTGTACATGCACGTATGTACGTTAAGATGAATGTTTATTTGGGCTATACACTAGTACGCTGATTGCTGTCGTATAGTCGGCGGAGCGCACGACTAGCGTTTGTCGCGTGAAATAGCTGTGCACCTCTATGCGACAGAGAGAAACAACCTCGCTGAGACAGAGCACACACGCCCCCTACATGAATCGACACAGCAGCCCTTCGTTTGCAAAAGCATCATAGCAAGTTAACTGAGCGGCGGATCGATGTAGCTTGCAACAATCACTGCAATATATTAACACATTTTGACATGTGCTAGATGTGGCGCACGCGTGTGCGCGCCGTGCTAGAGCAATAGCTAATAATCACATGTGAGATGTTTAGTGAAAGCTGCTTGCTATGACTGCCACACTAGCATGTATGCAGCACGACAAATGCAGCGTTGGTTACGTTCATACATACAACGAGGCGCACATCGTTCTCTTTACATTCTCGTCCAATTCAGCGTGTACATGCATGCGAACACAATTCTTGCTTATTATGCAATATAAGAGTGCTTGCGAGATCGGAAATACACATCAACCTCTCTTTCTCTCTACCTCTATCTCTCTCTCTCTCTCTCTTTCTCTCTCTCTCCCTCTCCCTGTATAGCATTCAAGACCAAGACGTACGTTCTTATGAGTAGATATGTGTACGAAGCAGGCGCACGCTAAGGCCGTTCTAGACTGCTGCCTCGCAGCCACCGTCATCACCTAACAGTTCCTTCATGGTTACTTTTCCTTGATGAGGAGGGAGGGGGGGCTTGGGGCGACTGGGCAACGAGATGCGATTATGTAATGCGTCTAATATTGAGAGAATTCCTTCGGACAAGGGATCACGTGCGTCGCGTGCACTGGGTGGATTAACCGAGAAAATAAGGGGGGGGGGGGGGTTGGAATTGTTAATGATGAGCCGAAAGCAGTTTAGATCGCGTGCTTCGGTTTAAACAGCTTCATTCGCACCAAAGTGCGTCTGAGCAGAAAGCGCATGGAGGCAGCCATCTGTCTACTACCGGCATATAAAATATATATATATATATATATATATATATATTTATATATATAACATATATTCATTAAGTTCTGTGAGTATATTCAAAAATGCTTGAGCGTGGCGATGCTACCCTGCCTCCTGATGTTGCTATCATCGTCAAACAGAACAACGTACTTCGGAGTGTGGTCCTATTATAAGCGGCGACGCATACACCCTTCAACACACGTACACAACAACACAGACGCACACGCGGAGGCAAGCTCGCGTCGCCATTGCTACTATTCCTTGCTATCAGCGGACTGATATGATAACCTCTATCATTAGTCTTCTTCTTCTTCTTCTTCTTCTTCTGTCTTTCCCAACACGATCCATGTGATACAACCCCCCCTCCCCCCCCCCCTTCACTCCTCCCACACACGAACACACAATCACGCTCACCCTTAGCTTCGGCTGGCTCATGACACGACACCCGTAGAAGGTGGTCGTGTTGGGGTAAATCGCGAACACGCGCATTCCAGGCTTAAAAATCCTTTGAATTGCAGCAGCGCAACCGCGAGGAGGAGAGTAGTTCAGAGAACGTGCATTGGCAAAATCGAGCAGCGCACGCACATGCAGAGAGAAGAGGAAAGAGCGAAGCTCAAGGCTCACATGACCCACTGAAAGCTTCTACCAAAAACGATAACGACTCCGCAAACAAAAATATTGGGAGAATGTCGCTCACTTCCGCCCCCCCCCCGCCCCCCCCCCCACCCATCCATCCATCAAACCGACCTTCTCTGGGAGAGGGGGTACTCCGTGAGGCTAGGGAGGGGGACGATCTTTGTCGGCTCGAGAATGTAGTGCCTGGTGATGCGAAAGGGTAAAATGTTGGGTTAGGACGCGATAGAACAGTACTAGCTAGCTGCAATGGCAAGCGTGGCGAGCGTCGTTGCAGGGGGGCAATCTTCGCGCTGGGTGCCGTGAGATGCTCACATACACAACACGCGCTGCGCTGGGAAGAACAAACGAACGACTGGCGCGGAAACACACACGCAATGCTCAGAGAAGGCGGAGCAAAAACCCACTTTCTCCTCTCAGCGGTTTGCTTCTCATCCCCGTCGATCACGTCGTAGCGGCGCCTCTGGAACAACAACCAACAACAACAACAACAACAGCAATACCATCACCATGCAAGCTGAAAATACTTTGAAACTCGCATGGGGATTACAGGGCCTCTCTCCGGTTTCGCAGGGGTGGGAGGAAACGGGCAAAGATACACCGCTACCAACAGCCGTTGAAGAGGCCAACGACGACGATAAATAGTACCAGAGAGAGTGCAAAAGCAGCGGCATAACGCTCGTAGCAGCAGCATTTCCATTTTTGCATGAGACTAGCTATCACATTAGGCGGGGTCTAAGGGGAAATCCCCCCCCCCCCCCCCCCCCCTTTACTGTGCATAAAGGTCGTGTCTGCTGTGTATCATTTCGAATTGCTCTTGCTTGGTTTATTTTTCCCCCCTCTCTTTCGGTTTTTTTGGTTTGGTTCTTGCAACAACAACAGCAACAACAACAACAAACGGCAAGAGCAAAAAGAAGAAGAAGAAGAGAAAAAGAAGCTATATGTAATAACCGCAGGGATCCAATTCCGCACGATCGCCAGCATCCACATGTTGGAGGAGTACGCGGCGACCTGTAGCCCAAGGAAAAATGAACCCACACGGAGAGTAGTTGTTGCTGTTTGTGTGTGTGTCTACAAGCGGTTATCTCGGTATCGAACGTCTCGCGCGCATTTGGGGAAGGGCATTACGACAAGCGAGGATGGGGGAAATCAACCACGATTCGTTACCTTTGATCCAGGCGCCAGAATGCGAACATTGTAATGCGTCCAGATATCAGCGTTTTCCTGACCAACGGCAAGCTTAAGCGGTGGGTATGTGTGTGTGTGTGTGTGTGTGTGTGTGTGTGTGTGAGAGAGAGAGAGAGAGAGAGAGAGAGAGAGAGAGAAGCGGGGGGGTTGGGGAGGGGAAAAAGGGTGAGCTTTTGAGAAAATCATGAGAACTAGAATAATCGCGACGAAGACGCTGATTTCAACCGCGACAAGGCGTGTATCAATAGGCATTTTTGAGGCAATGGTGCGGTTTTGCAGAGAACACATCATTGCTCCACTGTTATGCATTGCAACGAACAAAGGGCAGGCACGAATGTATTCGTCACTGGCCGCCCCCCGCCAAGATATCGTCAGTAGGAATCTCTCCATTCTCACCTTGTTTACTTTCGCTACCCTTGCTTCGACATAACGGACGAGTTCCTAAAATCAAGCAAACGCGCACACACACACAAAAACAAAACGCAAAGGCAAAGCACAGAACGCGAGAAAGAATTATTGGTTGCATCTCCCAACCTTTGAGGATTCATTTGGGCCCACGCCACGGACTATGGCGCGTTTGGCGGCTATAATATACCATAGCGACGAGGAGGTTTGCCCGAAGTACTACTGCATCTCTGTTAATTATCGCCGCATTTTTCGCTTGATCGCACATACCTGCAAGCATGACTGAGCGCCCGCCATTTCATCGGAGGCATCCTTCAAAGTCTTTATATACCTTGAAAGAAGGACCGGGGAGATTGGAGGGAGGAGGAGGAGGAGGAGGAGGAGGAGGAGGAGAAGAAGTAAGGGCGAAACAATTTAAGGCGAGATGAAATAATAGCAGTCTCGGCTACAGAGCAAAGGATGGTGAGAAATGGGCAGGACCGCATGAGTAGAACAAATGTGATTCGAATCCCGTCTATCTTCACGCTTGTAAAGAAGGACGGGGCAAGCCCGTTCTGTGTGAGAGGATCTTGTTTGTGTGTGTGTGTGTGTGTGTGAGAGAGAGAGAGAGAGAGAGAGAGAGAGAGAGGAGGAAATGACTTCTTTGCTAGGGTCCTGGCATTGGGCTTCTTCTCCTTCTCCGACCCTTCGTTATCAAGAGAGAGAGAGAGAGAGAGAGAGAGAGAGAGAGAGAGAGAGAGAGATAGAGAGCGCGGGGGGGGGGCGGGCTCAAAAGTCTTCACTGGAAACTTGTCAATATTGGCCGATAGGTTTTTCTTGTCGCAGATCCGATCTACACGTGCTACGAGCTGCGCGTCGGCCTGAAGGGAGACTGCTTTGCGTCTGAGGAGTGCAAGTAGCCAACCCTCACACTTTGGACTTGATCTTTTTCTTC
>ADNK01001497.1:0-17880 GCA_000320545.1 Bigelowiella natans CCMP2755 | reverse complement strand
CCCCCCCTTTAATTGAAAATCTCTAGAAAATAAGCAACGACTGTCGGAGGAAGATGCAGACGCCCTAGTTGAAGTGCTGCAAGAGGGCGTGACAGACACGTACAGGACATGGCGCGACCGACTGCGACTCATCGCTTTGTGGCAAGGTGGTTCAGCTGGGCGTGGGAGGAATACAACAGCGGCATTGAAGGCAGGGGCGGACAGCATTGTTATGGAAATTAGTAACACGGCTTATCACTTTTTCCGGCGACTACCAGGGTGCGCGTATGTGTATCTATTCAACTTCTCACTTGTATGTGTTTGTGTTTTGTGTTTTGTGTGTGTTTTGTGTGTTTGTGTGTGCGGTAGGAGTCTCGCTGCTACTGACAGGGACGGCGGTCTTTTCACAACTTCTGGCTGATGCGTCCATAAATCTTCCCACAACGCAATCCTTCGTTAACTACTTTGTCAGCAACACACACACAAACACACACACAAGGCACACAAGGCACACACACACAAAGCACGCACAAAGCATTTCTGAGATAGAGAGTGATATCACCTTCATCAAGTACACCTTCGTTTGACCATTTCTTACTCCGCCAGGTCTTGATGGCGAGCTTCGGAGTACTGATGTACAGGAGGGGGGAGAGGTTATGCTTTCTCGCTCTTTCACATATTGAATGCCCGGATATTTGAAACCATGAAGTTGTTGGTTACCTAGAGTGCTTAATAAATGGAAAAAACTTATAAATAATATATATATATATATATATATATATATATATATATGTGTGTGTGTGTGTGTGTGTGTACGTTTATAATATCCAGGCCGCGTGAGGCCCTTTGGAAATACTTCATCATCGGTATTGCATCTTCGTGCAACCCCCCCCTCATAGAACAACCTAGAATCACACCAAAGGAATAACAAAGTTGCGAACCATGTGTCCCTGGCTACAAACAGCCCCGAAACAGGCAAACTCGCGCACACAGACAAAGCAGCAGTGCCGATTGTTCCCTCCATTTGACTCCAACCCCTCCCGACACACACACACACACACACACACGCGCACACATTAACAGCTCTTGCGGACGTGGAGGGGAACTTTCTACTTGTGTTAGCGTATCAGTACACAACCATTACAAGCGTGCAGCTGCTCGACTGCTTTACGATGGGGGGGAGGCAAAGCCTTGCAGCTTTTGCGCCGCCCATTACTTGCTGCGCTATGGCTAGTTGCCGTGTGTTGCGCTGTAGATAAGGGCTCAGAAAGCAGCATCAAAAATCTTACCCCCCCCCCCCCCTTCTTCACATTCCCCAAAATGCGTGATTCACTGCTGTTTTCCTCCGTGTACGGTTCGCCTGAAACGCCGTCCCTAGCAGGAAGAGTGGTGAGGGCAAGAGAATGTAGAATTCACCCACACACACACACACACACACACACACACATATATATATTTATAATGTAAATTGTGTTACGCCAACGTCAGATTGTGATGATACTATCGTGGAGGCTCTTCAATGCGCGCTATAGGAAAGTACACTTGGTCGGCGCCGGTGTAGCTATTTTGGGTCTCGGTCTTCTGGTAACTTCGGATGCTGTTTTGGGTAAGAGCTCTGCCGGCCAGCAAGAGGAAGCTCCGAACCCAATCCTTGGGGATATCGTACGTTTCGTGCCTCTCCCCTCCCTCTCCTCATTCTTATTCTCTTCCTTTGATGTACTTGCGAAGAAGGGGGGGGGGGAGGGGGAGGTTGGCATTGAGCAGCATTGTATGGATGCTATCAGCTTGGTGATGAACTAACACGGTGTGTGTGCGTGTATTTTGGCGACGAAATTACAACAGCTCGTGATGATCGGGGCGTGTCTGTACGGCGTCTCAAACATAGGTACATCCCCGAATGATGCGAATAGAGGCCCAAATCATCACTGCCCGCCACTTTTATCATGACGATTTTTAGCTAAAAGCTTAATAATAGGGGGGTGGGGGAGAGAAAGCACGGTAGCTACACGATCAGAGTCGGTTTCTTCTCCATCGTCTTCTCACCCCCCCCCCCCCCCCTCTCCTCCCGGCGCCGGCCTTCCTCCTAGTAAAGGACAAAAAAACATGGGCAAAAAAAAAAACCGAATGGAGTTTCTCTTCTTCCTTGGCCTTTTTGGATCGGCGATAGGAGGTCGGTATGTTTGTATCCCCTCGTGCGACTGCATGATGGCAGTATGTTTGTATCCCCTCTTGCGACTGCATGATGGCATGACAATGGCGCTAGAGCGCAGCCGCGAGAGCAATCACAAGCAGCCTGGGTACCCTCGTGGAGAGCCTCTGTCAACCTCGTTGCAGGATGTGATAAATCATTTCTATAGTAGTAGTTATAGGAGTAGTAGGAGGAGGAGGAGGAGGAGGAGGAGTAGTAGGAGAAGTGGTAGAAGTTCTCTCTTACGAAGAGGAAAATGATGATGCCGATGCATGTTGTCGTAGGCGTGCAAATGGGCATTTTCGAGCACGAAGCTATTCGAGACTTGTTCCTCCAAGCTGATGCACGCATATTAGGCTATCTCCTCGGTAGTAAGTAGTAAGTAGTAAAAAGGGGGGGGGGGGCGGGCGAATTTAAGAGTCTATCCAACCTTATTCTAACTGCTACAAGAAGCATTGTGCGTGATTTTTTTGTCATGGCACCCCCCACCCCACCCCCCCCCCTCGCCGTAGGTTTCAACGGATGCTTATTCGGAATGTAATTAGAAGACTTATAACATCTTGCTCGTCAGAAAGGAAGAAGGGGAAATGAGTGAAATAGCGTGCGTTATTGATGGGGTGAAGGGGAAAAGAGGGGGGGGGGAAGGGGGGGGGGTTCGATCTTACGAAAATTGCATCCAAAAATGGTGATGATTGCCTACTCCGTTTGATTCGTATTGTCGTTTTCCTCGCCAACTACAACCGCAATCGCCATGCTCTCTTTCTAGGTACGTGGCCGTGCCGATCTTGCTGGAAGTGTCTTCGGCGACTTTTATGAACCTCTCTCTCCTCACCGCAGTGCGTATTTGTATGTTTGTGTGTGTGAGAGAGAGTACGTATGCTGTGTGTGTGAGTGTGAGTGTGTGTGTGTGTGTGTGTGTGCGCGTGTGCGTGTCCTTCGTCGAGAATCCCCCTTCCCGGTGCGAATACGAAGCAGAGCACACTTCGAGCTATATTCATCTATTCCTTTTTGAATTAATACTTGAGCTTCGCAAAAATGCAGCCCACACACTGCTGCAGGACTTCTACTCCTTAGCGGTTGCTATGGTACTATTCGGCTCGAAACCATCGGTAGTAACAAGAACAGCAAACACAACATCTATTGACCACCCCATCCTCCCCCACCCCCTGCACACACTCCGCACACGCACACACACGCAACGTCGGCACCGATGCTGATGCAAAAGCGAAGACACTGAATGCTTGCGCCGCGTGTTTGTTTCGTCAATCATTGCCTCCATCCTCATCCCCCCAATCTCAATATCATCAACATCATCATCATCATATAGCTCTTGTACTTCGCCGCCTTCGTGGTTATCGTCTCGGGGCTGGTAGTAGCGCCCCCCCCCCTTTTCAATACGCGGCGTCACTCGAAAGCAAAGCAGATTTAGTGCTGTGTACCCAGCGCCTTTTCTATTTTCGAGTAGTGAGCGTTGGTTTGCGGTCCCTTTCATGACTATCAATTGTTTCGTGAAATCGTAAGGGGAAGGGGGGGGGGGACTGACTAGTACATTCAATGAAAACGAGCACAACACACACACAAACATACACACACACAATACATTAACGCTACATGAAAACCGCCCAGAGCTGTGGGTCGATGTTGCCTTCTGAGGTTGTGATATAAAGGCGTTGGGGTGAATGGTATATGTGCAGATTACGTACAACATCGCCGGAGACCCCACATCCAGCTTGCACAGGTAGACTGCAGCCTTCCATTAAGCGTGCTCCTTATTTCGATGTTATATGATATTTCTTCTTGTTGTGTGTGTATGTGTGTGTGTGTATGTGTGTGTGTGTGTGTGTGCCGCATCCCAAGAGTATTTACTGAAAGTAATGCCTGTGAGTGCAATAGAGAGGCAGAGAGAGAGAGAGAGAGAGAGAGAGGGGGCCAGATAGGAAAGTAGTCGGGGAATATCACATCTACACGATTCAGAAAAACAATCCTGTTTATATATGCATGTGTGTATGTATATACACATATATATATATATATATATATATATATATATACATGTATATTTATATATTAAAGATGGGTGTATTTATATTCATTTTTTATTCGTATTTTGCACCTGCACCCCCCCTTCTCATTCCCTCTCTCTCTCTCTCTCTCTCTCTCTCTCTCTCTCTCTGCATCACCCCCTCTCACAGGAATACTTGATGGAGCCGATCGGAATGAGCAACAGGGGTAGGGTTCAAATATTTAGATCTGAGATAGTGCAGTTATAGCAATCTCGTGAATTCGCCTTCTTTTGAAGAAATTGATCACGGACAGGCACAACCAGCCAAAATAGAGCGTTGTTTGGTTAAAACGCATCGCCGATGCATTTCGAAGCTTTGGTACCGCTAGATCATGATCGTGGCGCTGCTAGACTGCAATGACAGATGCGGTGCGCCGCGCGCGCTGCATTCTAGCATTGCAAAGCTAGCATGCTAACATCCAGGCATGTCTAGATGTGTTGTTAGTCAATGCGATGTTCGCAAATCATGCACGGTTGACTAGAGCGCAATCTGGATGATGATGTGGTGATGTCTGCACATTTGTTAGATTCATGAACACAATGACTATTGACTAATCTGTGTGTCTAGATGTCGTTTGGTCTAAATCCAGACTAGCTAGCTCTAGAGCTAGTGGAGACATGCCACTAGCTAGCTAGCTATCTGCAGTATCTGCATAGTCATTAGCAGTTAAACGAGTGCGCACATGTCGATCAGCAGTGCAATGTGAGCTAGCTAGCTAGACAGGCTAGCTAGCTAGCACCACCACTAGACCACACGCAGCAGGCGATGGCGGATGTACAGCACGCTAGAACGCCCTTCACTAGTTCAGCCTTCCTCCGTTATCTAGCTATTTCATGTGTGTCAACTGAATTATACGCAGTTTTTGTCCATTGCTAGATTGCAATGCACGGCTGACTAGCTGATCGTTTCAATTGAAAACACGTATACACCGCATGTTCTTATATTTAATAACTTGAGCATTTCAGTGTGTTCTACAGATTCAAAGAAGAGCCGTGACGGGCAACAACAGCATTGACATCAAGACATGACCAATAGCGGAACAATGGAAAAATTCAGCTTCTATGCAACAACTGTACAACAACTAGACAACTGTAGCTGTCATGGCATCTCAATGACGTCATTTACGAAAGGATTTGCTACGGGCGATGCGGCGGTTGGCTCGAATGCCTGCTAATCGCTCGGTCGTCAGGTACCTTTCCGGGATGGAAATCATTTTGTTCAAGCCCCTGCCGAGAAGCAAGCTAGAGCGCGCACTTGCAAGACGCTTAGACTTACGTGCTCCTGCCGGTACAGCGAAGAACCACGCAGGAAGTTCAAAGGCCATGCCTGCTACCGCATTCCAACCAATGCGCCTCCTTTCCTGGGCAGCTCGTGCCTGTCTACTAGCGTTCCGCCTCACCTTGAAAACGATGTCTTTTGAAGGCCTGGGTTTCCTCACCTTGGATCCTGTCTTCTTGACAATTTTTGTAGAATCTTTGAAAGCATTCGTTGCTCTCTTAACAGTTTTTTTTTTGGGTTTTGTCGCCCTCCTTTTTGGAGGCTTCGAGATAGCAGCACCCGCAGATTCGGTCAAGGGGGGTGGGTGCCTTTTCACCGCCTTTGTGATAGCTGCGTTCGCAGATTCGGCTAGCGAGGGGGAGATCTCATCATTTCCATGATGAATCTCTCTCCGCAGAACACGCTTTTTGTGATTGTGGTGTTCGATGTTGGTCTGCTCCATCTCGTTGAAGTTGACGCTGTAGGTGTACGTGCCGCTCTTTATCGCGCGCACGCTGACCGCGGGATTTCGCTTCCAGTCCTTGAAAGCGAAATCTACAACGTCAGACGCCTCGAGATCGTAGTCGTACCATCCGGTTGCCTTACCATCGACATGATCATCGACATAGTATTGCCATCGGTGCGTGCGTACAGATTCCACAATTTCGCCCTTGCTCTCATCCTCCTGTTGGATCTCTTCGACGCGCCCTTCGTTGGGATGTGCGCGGAAGCGACTCATCATCTCATCATATTGTTTAGCCCGCTCCTGAGTCTCATCAGCCTTCTCATGGCCCATAAGAGAGTACTTTCCTTCTTTCGGAACAAACCCAGTAAATCTCGATTTCCATTCATTTCCAGTCTTGTTTTTGAATGTAGAGATGAAAGCAGCTTTTGCTGACTCTATGCTGTCGTAGGGGGTAAGTTTGGATACCCCTCCCCCTCCAATCCGACCCCATCGAGCCCATATGTGGTAAGCCTCGCCTTGGGACTCCTGGATGAGCTGGAGGACATAGAACTTCGAGTTGCGTTCAAGCCTACTTGCAGCTTGAAGGGTGGCTGTGAAGAAGCCAGAGCTATCGCTCAGCACAACGCTTTTCCCCTTCAGTGGGCACTCATCTTCAACCTTCGACCCCATATCGCTAATGGTAATGCAGATTCTTCTGGGTTTTGGCGTCTTCGTGCGAATCCATTTTTTGCCCCTGGCGTGCATCAAGCATCGCAAGCAATGAGCGTATACGTGTTTCCTACAACGACACAGGAAATTACATGTCGCAGAGGATAAACCGTTCAAGTTCTCGCCCTTCCCACCCCGTGTGAGTACGGGATGCCCTTCACCTGGAAGAGCTTCCTCGCTCTTTGAGAGCGACTATGCATTACGACAGAACTTTATCGATGTCGCTTTGTGAAAATCTTCATATTTTTACCTCGGAGACACGCATTTGAATATAAATTTTAAAAAGTAAAATTACACAGAATTTGTTGGCTGCGACAATAGAATATGTAACTTAATTCTAGAAATTTTTATTTGATCAAATACTCGTAACTCGAGCGAGGGCTGCCATGAGTTCCGTGAAAAGCGAGGTATTATGGACTATTGAGGAATGAGCGTTCGATTACATACTAAACTGATAAATTGAAAGGTGAAGAAATCATCGTCTTTGGTCGTTCTGGCCATCGATTCGGTACAGATCCGTTGCTTCGTAGTTAAATTAGCTTACGCTAAGAACTTACTGTACTTCAAACATTCCCCAAGACGCTGGGCAGGCAAGCGACAGACTGGCACAAACTTTTCAAGGTACAGCAGTTGAATCGGAATGCTGGTTGTATCGGCGTTGTCTCTTCGTCTAATCTAAACCATCCAAAACCAAAAAAGGACGCAAAGGTGGCAGGAAGGCCTGTGAAGGTATGATTAACTCTCATTTAACGAATAGGACTGCTGAGATTACACAATGTTTTCCTCTTCGGTACAAACTAAGGTGATTCAGTGTGGATGGGACGACTTTAACGTTTCGTCTGAGAACTCGGTTTGCATTAACCCCTCTTTAATTATTCCCTTTACCCTCTTCCTGCATTGTTGGGACTTGTACATAATCCATCCTCCTCCCCATGAGATGCATGTCAAATAGCGTAGGAGAGGCAGCAGCAAAGATTATATTTCTTGACTAGGTGAAAGGAACCCCATCTTCTCGGTGCTTGGTTATGGTCAAGCCACGTCGAATACAATCCACAGTCTTTGGAGTAGCGAGTATCTCAGCGGAGGAGAGGGGGGGCATTCGCTACGCTCCAATGTTATCCTCGGAGACAGTGAAGCCAGACATAGTAAGTGTATACTTGGCTTGTTAGAAGGGAAACAAAGCGTATACGAAATGCCCGTTTGCATCTTATACTCGTGACCCATTTTTTTGTGTTATTCTATCGCCCGCCAACTACCGAAGATTCTCGCGCGAAATCAGGTGATATAGAACGGAAATGCTTGTGCCTGTGCTCCTTCGTCGACGTTAGATCATGTTGTGTGTGGTTTGTTTATCTGAAACAAAAGGTGAGAGCTGCTACCTTCGATTTCCGAAACAACTTATACGGTCTCATGTTTGCGGGAGTCCCCGGTTTGGATATATAGCCATCTGCCAAAACCCCGCACTTTAGAAAAATGATGATGCCGAATCTCGACGCACTACTTCTCGATTATTAGAGGCGGCGTGAATCCTAACCTCCCCACAAATAAACATCGGCTTATGCAGGTGTCAATTCGCCCAAGGCGATCTTCAATTTCAGTGAGAAAGCTGTTCTACAGGTGGTGGCACGCTGCGGTTATTTTGCAGATATCGGGCTTTAGTTTTCGCTACTTTATCTCAACAACATATCCAACAACAAGAGAAAGTAACTGAGAGGTTCAAACGTCTGAATCTAAACACAAACAACACAGCATCTTCCTTCTCCTTATCCTTCTCATCATCATCATTATCATCATCATCATCATCATCATCATCATCAAAGCCACGGAGTTTGGTAGCGCTTCGACCACGTGCTACGAAATGGGTCCTTTTCCCTTTTTTTATTCCTCCCCCCCCCCCCCCCCCCCCTCCTGTCCGTGTGTGTTTTCGAGCTCTCTCATTTCAGAGTAGTCGCAGTAGTAGCAGTAATAGTAAAATAGAAGTAGTCATGACCTCATCGAAGACGCACAGCTGATGCGTGACGGCTGGGCGCAAAGCCGTCGAGGTTTCTCATCCCATGCAGCCCAGAAAGTCTTGAAGCACAGTCGGCACACGATATGGCGCTGTGTGTTGTAGTGTAGTTACCAATAAATGTGTGTGGTGTGTGTGTGTGTGTGTGTGTGTGTGTGTGTATTATACATATGCATGTAGTTTATACATATTTATATACATATATAAAGGCAAAATAAAGGCTCATGACGAGAAGCAGCTGGACGATGTACGCAATGTGCTTGTTATATACTTCAGCGTATCACGATTTGACCTAGGGATTCGCAACACTCTCGCAGAGTAGTAGCTTCGAGTAACAGGCATGTTAGATTCATTCGCACGCAGCGATTCTTCCATTACGGGAGGCACAGATTGGATTTAGAATGTAGCAGCTCGTGTTTAATGAATGTGCGAATATGCATGTTGTGTGTACCTGCGCGGGTGCTGATATCGTAGGTGCGCTCGCTGATGTCAATGTCAAAGCATTACTGCACGGCCGAGCCCTTCGTGCAAGGTTGGAAGCCAAGAGATTGCAGTAGAAGTAGATGATTCACGTACGCCGTCCTTCGGCGAGGAATAAAGATATATCAACTTCCCCCCCACCCACCCTGATCCTCCTCCTCCTTCTTCTTCTTCTTCTTCGTCTTCTTCTTGTTGTATTCAGGAAACTATGACATTCGCATTCAAAAAATCGGCAAACATTACCGGTGAGATGTGAAGAATGAGAACGCATAGAGAAGGAAACAGTATAGCGGAGCGCGTTCTGTAATCCGTAGATTCACCAATGATATTTTGTCAAGTCACACCTCTCGCCCCCCTCCCTCCCCAATCCCACACCATCTAGTGCCTTCAAAAGGATTGGGATATCTGGAAAGGTCGTCATCAGAGATATCTACACACACACACACACACACACACACACACACCTCCGCATAAATATTACTCGAAACAATGCTGGTCATTAACAATAACCTCATTGTGCGCACTGCCACCGCCTCCTCACTAACGTCATCGGCACCGACGGCAGTGGAAAACACAAACGGGGTCGAGCAAGCACGAAATACTTGAGGTAGGTTCACGCCGTTGTGCATGCATGTGCCCAGCATCATGCCCCTGTCAAAACCAACAATGCAACCCGAAGTACACCATCCCCTTTAAGATTTTATTTGATAGAAGATATTATGGAAGATTCCTTTACTGGAGATCGATTGCTACTACCACGAATAATAGGTTACAGACAAGTATAAGTTTTGGGCAGATGAGGCCGCTAAGTTATTCGGAGGGTAGTAGTCATTAATACTTATTCTGTTAGATCAAGAGGATATCTTGCAAATGAATAGGCCACGCGAACGTGAGTGATTTAAAATAAAGCAATTTTCTACTGTATTGGTTCATCGTGCAGGGTGGATATTTTAACTGTGGATGCGATTCACAACGCAGCAGACGGAAAGGAATACATCCTCGAAGTAACATTGCGATATTTTGCGAATAGCGTTTCTAACCGCGAGAGAGTTGTCACTCAATCATTGTTGGTAGGTGAATGGAACAGCCTCTGGACTTCTGGGGCAATTTCGCGAGGAAGATAACGCTCACATACGAGATGTTGTTCTGCACAAATTAGAAAACCTAACATAGTCATGATCTCAACATCTCAACAATTGACAATGAACTAGTTCCGTCCGGTGCATGGCGTGCAAACATGTCGCTGCGTGTGGAACGATCCAAGTGAATTGAAAAACTGCCTCTCCGCTTATGGAGCCCCTTTTGAATAAAATCATCGGAACAAAATGAAGCTGATTTGAAAAGCGTCATTTGTATCTGCAACGCACCCCTAGAGAGTTGTACAATAAATGTACATACACATGAGCGCACGGACGTGCTTGTGCCACACTTGCTAGCTCTAGAGCTTGGCAGCAGTTTTTTTGATTCATTGCCATCAGCAACGGTATAGTCAAAAGTCATACTGTTAGATGACCAGCTACCCAGGCCTAAATACGCACCCTGATCGACGCATATCAGCGTTGCATTGTGATCATAGCATGCTCTAAAAAGAATTCGCAACACATGTAATGACGATGCAACAATGAGTAGTACACGTTTGTATATGAGATAGATATGACTAAATGTTACCTCTTTTCCATGCATACAACACGCACACAATCTACGTCAAAGCAGTATATCCATTGGGCTACTTTGGCACATGTAATTATAAAATGCTCTGAACTCTCAATTTCAATGTGCTTTGCTAACGTGCTTAAAGGCCAATAATAGAACAAGAATTTTGTGAAGTGTCCGCTTAACGTAAGCCAGGATGTTCCTTTCTACATTTTGTACGCAACAACGCGCGCCATTGGGTTGCGCCAGTCGTAGCGATCTGCTGCAAGCGGGTTACCGCTGACACCAAGATCCTCCTCGCCGAGGTCTTTGCCCGCATTGATCCCAAAGAACCCTCGATGTACATGCACGTAGCCCTCCGCTGCTCCTGTGGCGCGGCTGTTGCCACTGTCAGATGCGCAGGCAGGGCCAGGAATGAAGCTGCAGAGCTCGTTATTCTCCTCGGAACCCGCATCCAGGCCGTCGAGGTAGAAGACCGCGTGGTCATGAAGCTTCACCCCGTTGAGAGCAACGAAGGCGTCGTTGGTGTTGATAGCCATAGAGGCTACGGAGAGAAGATAGCTCTCTTTCAAGTACACCTCAAACTCTGTTGATCCTGCGGGGAAGACGGGCCCGTCGAGGGCGAATGTCTCAATCACGCCGTCAGTGCCGCGAAACATATTGACGAGAGGCGCTGCGTTGCCATCTTCGGCAACGATTCGTAGCCCTCGCGACGCCTTTTTCCCAAACTCGAACAAGGGCTGTGCTTCGTCGGTGTGGACGGCCACGAAGAACGGGGAAAGGGGCTGACGGAAAGCAATGTTCTCGATCCGAATCTTGAACTTACATATCGCCTTCAGATAGCACTTTCCATCCTCATCTGTGCCGCAACCCTCGCACTTCTCGAATGCCTTCAACTTGTAGCGCCCATTGATGCAGGCCATATATCGTTTACCGTGGCTAGTACAGTAGACATCATCGCTGTCACAAGAACCTCCGACACGCACGCTTGACGATTCGTTAACACTGATGGCATGCTGCTCCTGATTCCAGTTAGCCAGGACGACTGGTGACGATAAACACAGAACGATGGCAAGCTGGAAGATCATCTTAGGAAAGAGTTTTGGGCTCAGAGAACTGTTGTCTGATGGATTCTGAGCCACCTCGCCTATTGGGGGAATGCTACTTTCCCGTCGACAAAGCTCTCACACGACTCATCATTGCGTGTTGCACGTAAGTACCAATCCCAAATCCGAGAGATACAACCAATGCGCCCGAGAAACCGTGCGGATTGGCAGCGGCGCGCTGTCTCTTCGCCGCGAATCGGCTTCAGCTTCGGTGATACGTGCTTTCGCAGCTTTTATCTCCTGGAATCGTATCCAAACATTGCATACAGTAAGAGGGCGCTCGTCATCTGCGACAGCCTCGTCGCATGGCTCCCGGCTCGAAACTGCACGGCGGCAAGTCTGCGAGTCCGGACTGCGAAAGGAAGCAAGGAAGCAAGTCCGAACTCTGGCCGTGATCGCTTTCCATTTTTGCGATCCTTCCGCCTGAAATAGCCTGTATTTCCGGCCTGCGACTTGCCCTGGAGCACCGGTCGTCGGTTCGACTATTTAGCAAAGACCATTTATGTTCGTGCGACATAAGAATTACGATAGCTGCAGGGTCTAAATGGCCTTTGTTTTCTGTCGCGGTGGCAGGTGGTACTCGTGGCTATCGCGTGCTCGTGATCGTTGCGCATTCTTTGCTGGTGATCGAAGATCAATGGCGTTGATAGATCTACAGAGGGCGGCGAGAATAGTGGGTTTGGCCCTGGTATCATGTCGCTAATGAAAAACCACCTGGAAATCTTAGCACGGATTGCTTTCATAGCACGCCATTTAGACGCGAACGAGGGAAGGATCATCTGTCCTTCACGCAGAGGCCAATGAAACTAGCGCGTGAGGAATGTGTGAACCCTGTGTGTACAAGCAAATGACCAAAGTAAGTCGAGAAGTGAT
Organism: Bigelowiella natans CCMP2755; assembly: GCA_000320545.1. Taxonomy (NCBI): domain Eukaryota; phylum Cercozoa; class Chlorarachniophyceae; genus Bigelowiella; species Bigelowiella natans. Next base: position 5,099 of record ADNK01001497.1, on the reverse strand, counting down.
CGCAGCGAGTGCATATTGGCGATGCAAGACGATCATTTTGTATTTAGCTGCGTTGGCTGCCGTCTCTGTGCTGAGATTCACCTCATACTTTTAGAGTTTGAAAGTGCGTGATTTAGTTCGGCGTTGACCTGCAACACAGCTTCTGTATTATCTCTATGTTTTGACGTATTTATCAGCTGGATTCCCCTCGTCCGTGAATTCCTTACGAACTTCACAAGCAGCCCGATGAAGAAAGATCGTTATTAAGTGAGGAATGAAACCCTTTCTCCATCGAGCGAATTGAATCCAAATCAAAATATGGTTTAAAATTAAAGGATGACAGCTCATTCGACAAAACGTATATCTTGATTTGCGGTTAATGTTAAAAAGACATCGAATGTCCCAAAGTCCCTTGCTTGTGTTGTGCAAAAGCAACCATGCTTTACTTTGGCACTTTCTAGCCTCCATTCGGAGCCACTCTAAAAGAAGATGGAAGGCGTCACATGTGAGGTTTCAATTTGTTCAGACAGATTTTAAAAAATACGTAGTAGATGCGGAAAAACTTGAATTTGATTGGTCGTTCGTAGAAGGATGTCTAATTTCTAGATTTTGTTGCTTCGCACGTGAACGCACGCATTTGATTCCTGAGCGTTGCGCGATGCGGCCAAGAGCAGATGAATCACAGGGCACGCTGTGCAATGATGCCATCGTCGTCATTGGCTACCATCTTTCGACTTGCGGCGTGCACAAACATGCAACAAACAAACTTCATGCACCAATTTTGCAACCTTGCGCACTGCTCTCACGCATGCTCCTGCATTCGTGCGCAGCACCTCAGAACCATCACCGCAGCACGCTGACCGATCAGCGTCACCCACTAGCCCACTCTGAAGCACGCAGCTTGCCTCATTGACCCAGCTAGCCAGTCTAGCAGTGACGACGAGTTCAAGGTCAACGTGCAGCCCGGCTGCACATGTGCAGACGTTCTGCATGCGAATGGTTTTAATGTCGCGTCGCATTGTCGCACAATGCTAGAATGCCTGCTGCCGTGCAGCTGAGCAAGTTCAGACAAACATGCAACAACAACAATGATGACAGCATGCTAGCATGCCAACTCCCACGCACGCGAAGAATGCACAAACCGAAGGCGCGACAGCACGCATGGCACGTTACAAATCGTTGTGGGCACAGCGCCACACACGCTCCATCCATCTTTGGACAATTGTGGCACGTCTGTCTAGACGTGGCGCCAACAGTCATGGGCCATGTCACGAATCTTGCATTGGTCATCCCAGCATTGTCCACAATGCTGCTGCATCGCCGCAACGTGATGAAAAAATGAACGTGGTCTAGTCTGGTAGTGGTGCATGCGTCGATCGCAATCGCTGTACATGTGTGTCATGGTCGATCATGCCAGCTCTGCCACGCCCAACTAGCCTAGCTAGCTAACACTAGAACACATCAAGGAACCGTGCTTGAAGTTTGCTATTTTGTTCAATCCACGCATGATTTCGTGGGAAAACTATCACCGCCGTAAGCAGACAGTTTGGAACAGTCGAGGAAGGCAAGTGACAAACCTCCTCTTTTTGCAGTAGTAGTGGTAGTGCTGGTTGCATCGCATAGTCACAAATGTGGTAGTTGGCTAGTTGGGGGGGTACGACAATGCAACGCGGCCAGGTCGTCCTCATTGCGTTTGTGTGACACATATGAAGTAAAAATGAGATTTATGATTGCTTGCTTTTGCTCTTTTCTACAGGAGAGAAAGCCTCGGCATCCCAGCCCTCAGTGGCCTCCTACCCCAAAACACAAGATCCATGAGGCGAGAAAGAGAATACAATTACGATGTTAATATGTCCCAAATTCCCAATCAAGCTGTTGCACACATACTGATGTCTTTTTATCATTCAAAGCCGGTAGAATACCTCATCTTCATCCAAGAGAGATTCTATGTTGTAGTGAGAGTGGTGTTCGATTGGGGCTTCTATTTGTACCTAACGGGACGTTGTTCTTAGATTTCAACATCCCCTACATTGTTACATACATGTAATAGGCATATACGCTTTACATTTTTCTTTAGCATATTTGTCCTCGTCCGCTCCTTGATTTCTCTTGCCTCTCTCCGAGATAGTTTTGTGGGCCGAGGTTCTTGTGTAATTTTCTCCCTCCCACCATCCTGCGCAGTCACTGCGGAATCATTTGGAGGAGGATCGATCGCTTTGACTACAGTAGCTCCTTGATGCAAATTATGGTCTTCTTGAAGCTCATGAGGATCCAATTTCAGGGACATTTGCGGCTCATTCTCATTGACGGAATCGCTGTTGCCACACACCACACGTTACAATTGCAAATAAAATGAGACCTGCATCCCAAGGCGATGATACCATAAATGAATGTAATTTCACGAAATTTAGAAGGTATACTCAAACAAACAGGGACAATGGGCTTGCTCGATGATGTGGTTGGGTAAGGGGGGAAAATGGATGACCCGTCCTCCGCCTCCTCAAGCTCTTTCTCCAGATTCTCTAGCTCCTCCACCGTCTCGACAAACCCGTCCTCATCAAAATCAATGTTATCAAGGTCATCCTCTAAATGCATCTGTAAGTCGTTGATCTCGTCCGAAGTCAGCTCCACGCCCTCCCTGATGGACGCAAGAATTATGATGTCACGCTTTACTATTAAACTATCTTACCAATCCGCGTCGAATGTCTGCTTTATTTCTTGATACACCAAGCCCGTCGGGCAGCAGAAGCAGCAGGATGGGCAGCAAGATGACGGGTATGCGGCCCCCATGATGAGCAACTAGAGCTCGTAGGCGAGGGATGATCAGAGGAGACGAAAGCGGGTGGAGGTGGACATCATCGTTTGGAGACGAAGAGCGAACTTCCGACTTCGTTTTCTTTTCCCCTCTCTGCTCCTTCTGACTTAAAACCTCAACATTTTCTTCTCCAATCCCACCCGAAAGACATGTCGCTTCCTCCTGTCCCACAGGATTACATAGATACGCCCTGCGATTTCCATGCAGAATGTCGAGCCAACAATTTCTTTCGAATAAGATCTACTTCTTGTTCCAGTGTCTGCGCTTCAATTCTTGAGTCTAAGGATGAAACTCGTATGCGACAGCAAATTTAATCTCAGAATTTTTAATTACGTAGCGCCTTTTGCTTCTTCCTTCTAAACCTTAGTAAAATCAGGGATATTTGGCATGTCGTAGTAAGAAATTGCCCTTCATGATTACTTCGCACAAGCAGCCTCTGAGGTCTCGTAGTCTATCCACCTCCCTTCCCTGCTGGAATATATTTTGAAGTATTAAAACACCAGCGACTCTTCCGGGGCCTTCGAGAGAGGGACCAGGTGCGTGTTCATCATCATCATCATCATCATCATCATCATCATCATCATCATTGTCATTATCGCCATCATCATCTTCTTCTTCTTCTAGAAGATGTTATGTTAGATTACCCCATTACCGTAAATTAGGAAGTAGTCCACAAAAGTAGTCGCCACGGGGGTCGCAGCGGGAGCAGAGTCGTTCCTTTCATTTGTCAGGCCGAGCTCTATGCAGCAGGCTGGTAAGCTATAACTCCACTTCCAAACCCTGTAGTGCCCGAGACAGCTTTCATCGGCACGATTAACAAATGCTTTTAAAGGCAATTTGATCGGGCTACCATGGGACGACCTCTTCAATGTATTGGGTAGAGCTTTTTACGATAACCATAATATTATATAATATAATTTTAATATAATTTATAATATATGTATATGTATATATATATATATATATATATATATATAATATGTGTGTGTGTGTGTGTGTGTGTGTGTGTATCCTGGGTTATCTCCTACACATGACCGAATCCGAAATAAAATTTTCTCCTTTCCCGTCCCCTTCTCTCCTCCAGAAAATCCAGACCAGTTGAATCCAGAATGGATAAAGGAAAATGAAGCGACGCTTATCCAACAGGTATATGCGTAAGCAACACAGACTGGCACCATGTTCTTTGTGGGTAAGACCTAGCTTCCTGACCTAACCCCCTCTCCCCACCCCCCCATTCCCCTTCCCTACCCTGTCCTCACAGCTCAAGATATTGTGCGGCACGCTCCAAGTCAAAACTGAATTCCTCAAGATATCCCAGGTCCCCGCATTCGGCTGCCGCCATAATTTATCTGTCCTCTTTGTTGCCGATCAATGCTTTCACCATCGTCCGAAATTGCGGCTGAGAGAGCCGGATGAGGAAGGGGCGGGCGAGAATGATTTGCCTAAAACACGGCTGTATAACTCACCACAGGTTGCGCTATCGGTTGACGAGGCCACGTTCGCAGTAGGACAGCTAGTTGCTTACGAGCCGGAAGCTGTGAGCCGCCTCCCCCTCGCAGACGAAGTGGTCACTTCGCTGGCCTGTTCGCTTCGGAGGGTATCTGAGACTTTCCCGTGTCCCCCCCCCCCCCCTCCCGCTCCCCGATTCCCTCTCCCACTCTGTGGCTATGTAACTCACCAGAAGCTCTTCATTTGATCTTTTGCATCGGGTGCAGGGTTGGGAGATCCACCATGGCGTTGGGAAGTTTGCCGCAAATGCGCTCACGGTTTTGGTGACGTGCGAGAGCGCAGAGAAGAAGCTCCGGACAAAGGCTTGTCAGCTCCTATTGGCGGGCCTTGGCGGCTGGTTGAAGGTCATCGTGACTAAATGCACAATAGTAGCGATGATAGGGGGATGCATGATGATCATGGTGACGAAGAAGAAGAAGAAGAAGAAGAAGAAGAAGAAGAAGAAGAGGAGAATCAAGGAGAAAGGAAGAGGAATTTGGAAGATTCTAGGGAAGAAAAAGTTGATCTATGGGACATAAATTTGTCATCGCATTTGCCTTATATCTCCTCGGAATTCTTAGAACTGTAAGGAGGGCAACGAGAAAGTCGAAGAGGTCTGCGGCTGCCATTGCAGGGGGCCGAGCACCGCCGCTTGTTGCTTCCTGGACCGCATCTTCGCAAGGCCAGACGAGTTGTTACAGGTCAATGAATCGATCACAAGTCTTTTTTGTTAGCATGAATAATGATGCCTTGCTTTTTTTACGAGCGGCTCTACGTGCCTGTGGGGGTGTGCCTGGGGGGGGGGGGGGGGAAAGGC
>ADNK01001499.1:0-22175 GCA_000320545.1 Bigelowiella natans CCMP2755 | reverse complement strand
GTTGTTTGTAGCCGCTTTAGTCGTGCCGTAACAGCCCCCAAAAGGGTAGAGGTCATTTCACAAAATCGAAGCCCATATCACGCCATGTTTGACCAATAAGTTCCATCATCAACGGAGAGAGAGGTCAGCAATACAGAGAACCGTCTCGTCACAATCTCACACTCGACGACGCGCGGTTGCGCGTGTGGTACATCATCAGCATAATTACACGTGGACGTTATTGTCCATAGATGGCTACCCGGTTGCTGTGCTTTGTTCTCTTGCCTTGCGTGACTAATTAGTACAGCACAACATCAACGCGGTCCTTCAAAACTTCAGTCGCTCTCATCAATCTCCGGTTTGACACGCCACGTAATCTTTCGATATCTTTCATCAGTGTAGATGTAGCAGCGGAATAAGGGAAGTAGAATACATGGTAGTTACCTGGACATGGATCCAATAGATAATCATGGGCATGGAAAGAATCTACACAAAGAATAATACACAAAGAATCATAATCGTCAGTAGATAATCATGGGCATGGAAAGGATCTACACAGAGAATAAAAACCATCCCGGCGTATATCCAGTGTTGAGTGGTGGCGATAGCGGAGTGAATTGGATATGGCCGTTAGCACAAACCTCGATGAGACCGCAGGTGAAGTCAATCGCATTGACATTGTTGGGAGGGACGCCCCAGGAGTCCGATATGCCTGCAGGTTGGATGATGCAAAATCATCAGTACGACTGGGTGCGTTGGCCTCCGTCTCCCAACAAAACATACCCCACCACCACACTAATATTACTTTCACAGAATCCCATAGCAAAGATCCAGCTCCGTTCGAACCCGCCTCGAGAAAGGGGTGAGGGAGAGACGGGCGGAGGGGGATGAAAGGTCAGTCGTTAGATTTCTCGAGATCTTGTCGCTTCTTCACCGAAAATACGACGTTAGTCAAATCCATTTTCCATGACGCAATTACTAAATCCAGGGTAATTTGTCAACGAAATGCAGCTTTGGAACAAGACCACAATTTACCGATGTTCTTCCGATACAATTTGCACCATACCCATCAGCGCATTGGCGGTTTCCGGGAGAGCGATCATTTCCTGCCACGCTCCTCCGTTTTGGTTCGAAATGCGCTTCGTTCGCGCCCTTAGCCTGGAAAAAGTCGCGGATTCCAGTAGTTTACGGGTGTTTGGCTGTCGCGGAAATGCGTTGTAGTAAGTACGACAACGATTATTTCAGGTCGCAAGAAGAAATAAACGGCTTAATGACGACGAATCTCAGCCGCGCAAACCTGATTTCTCATTTCCGCGCCGAAACTCGAAAAGATGGCTGCTGCAGCTGCCACGCCGCCTGCCCTCCCCAGCCTGCTGCTGACGACTGGAATGCATGTCATGGCTCGCGAGCACGCCGCCGTAATCGTCGATACGAAGGATTCATCTGCGTTGCTGCACTACATCGGCTGGGGGTCAGTGACGAATCACACTTGCGGTCTTATGGCTCACGCCGTTCGAATTAGTAGTTATCTGTGCGAATAATTATCAACAGATTCATGATGATGATGATGATGAATGTCGCCGCGTAGGTCGAACCACGATGAATGGGTAGCCTTGAACGAGCTCACTCCCGTTGGAAGGGGCTCGCGACGACGGAGTCGAACGAAAGGAGGCCGGCGTAAGATGACGGCAAAGGCGAGTGCCGAGGACGATATGCCAGCTCTCGAGAAACCCCCGGAGGGTGAACCCAAGAGTCCAATTAACGAGTTTACGCCTAGTAAAAGAGACTCGAAACACCGTGATGCCGTGAAAGGAATCAAGCTGTCGCCGAAGGCGTCTCCAGCCCGCACCAGAAAGCGCAAGATTTCGCAAAACTCCTCGTTCTCTTCCCCCTTGCAGGGGAAAACGCAGCCGACGACGGCAAAGTCGGTCAAGAGCTCGACGACGAAACGGCGGTCTAAGAAGATCAAAGTTGATGAAAAGGTACAGTTCGTGCAGTTCGTGCAATCCCCCCCCCCCCCCCCCTTGCAACCGGTGGTTGATGACGACAACGACGACGACGAAGAAGAAGAAGAAGAAAGAAGAAGAAGAACAACAACAAGATGAAGATGATGATGATGATGATGATAATGACGGCATGTAGGGCAAGACGAAGAAGAATCGCAAAGGCATCCCTCCATTTTCTTCGTTCAAGATGCCGAGTCCGGAGCATTGTTACTTTGCTCACTCGGTCCTCTGTGGTCTTTACGGGAAACCAGATCGTGATAATAGCAGCCACCGCGCGTTTTCCCTCCTCGACTCGCTCTGCAGAACCATCCTGTCTCAAAACACAACAGATAACACGTCAGCACGGGCATTTGCAAACCTGAAGAAACAATTCCCCACATGGCTAGAGGTGCTCAATGCGGGGGAGGGGGAGGCGGAGGAGGCCATTCGCTGCGGAGGGCTTGCAGATGTCAAGATGGAGCGTATCCGGTAGTAGTAGTAGCGGTAGTAGTAGTGGTGGTGGCGGTGGTGGTAGTAGTAGTAGTAGAAGTCGTACTTTTCCAAAGCTATCAGCTTAAACCAGAATCACCTGCGAATGATATGCTATTTTGCCCGTTATTCGGCGCTCTGTGTAGCACAGATAGATGCTACTTTTTGCGGTTGCTCAGTGTTCTTCATTCACGCGTTATACGTGCATGTTAGGATGATTCTTCGGTCGATTTTGAGCGAGTTTCCGCAGCATTGCCCTGGTGGAGAGCCGAGCCTCAACTTCATAAACGATTGGCCTACTGAGAAAGTAAAGAAATATCTCCTGAACTTCAAGGTGCAACACCAAAATAGCGTGGAGCGATCATGTCGATGTGCTGATATTTCGGAGTCTTTTCCCTCCAAGACTCTTCATATTTTGTGAGTTATAGTTGTGCTTCCCTCCCCCTCCCCCCCCCCCCCCCTTATCCTTCTCCCCCTTTGTTGTGCAGGGTGTTGGGCCAAAAACTGTGTCGTGTTTGCTAATGTTCGCTATGCGACGCGACGAATTCCCAGTGGATACGCACGTGTGGAAGATCGCTCTCAGGTGATACAGGAGGCGGGGGGGGGGGAGGGGGGGGGTGAGGAAGTGGTGCATGTAGATCGAGCCAGCCTAACTGTATCCCAACAAAATGAAACATATTACTGGGCGGTTTTGAGCAAATAAACAGCAATGAATTTCAAGAGAAAGCTAGATAAATGCGATAAATTTTAAAAATTAATGATAATTAAATGATAACAATAACCATAATGATGGTAGAAGTAAATACACTAACACATAATTTTCACCCCTTGCATTTTCTTTCAGGCTGGGGTGGGTTCCCAAGAGCGCCAACAGGGAAACGACCTATCAGCACTTAAATGAGCGAATACCTAACCCTATAAAGTATGATTTGCACGTCCTCCTCGTCAAGGTAGTAGTAGTGGTAGTAGTAGTAGTAGTAATATTAAGTAGTAGCAGTTATTTTTTGTAGCAGTAACAATAGTAGTATTGAGTTATAAAGTATTCTGTGAGTTTTTAGTTCTATACATTTTCATCGAGAAGTAGCAATGGTAATTAGCGGTCATGGCCTTGACGCCTGTCCTCTATGGAATTAGATTCTATTTCTTTTCAATAGATCCATAAACAATTTGGTGAAGCCTGTTCTTTCCCCTGTGCGCATGAAATAGTCCTCTTTTTGTTCTTCCGTGTTTCAAGACACGCCAGCGATATCTCGCATAGTTGTTTTTGAGGAAGGGAGGCGTGTGGAATTTTGAGAATAAGCGCGACCAAACATGCAAGATATAACGACCTTGATTATATATGGTTTGTGACGTCGTTGCCGGATATATCTACCCATATCCGTTTGGTTTCGAAGACAGTGAAGCTGTGATTGATTTTGATGAATACGATGTACGTCGTCAGCACGGAAAGGTACTTAGAAATGCGCTGGGAGAGCTGTCAGTTGTTGCGAAAGCTGGTGCTAAGTTAGACCCCGAAGCCATGGCCATTGCTGACAAGGCCAAAGAAGAGGTTCTTGGGTCAAACAAGAAGAAATATGTTTATTGCGGCAAAGATGAAGAAGGTCGCGATACAAAGAAGAAGATAATGACTAAGACCGAGCAACAGATGGCGTTCGGCGCCGTCATCGAAGCATAGATTCTATGTGCAAACTGCTTTGCTTATTCGTCGGGCCACTGCTGGAATATTCTCGTCAACGATAATTAAATTACTTTCTTGATAATAGCATGTAAAATGCATAGCTCCGATGAAACTTGTCGCCTCGCTTTTACCATGTGAATATCTATTGCTTAAATTTCAAATAATGGTGTTGACATCATGTACAAGCATTCACTACTCCGATAGCATATCACGTCTGCATGAAGCCATTTACACCACGTCGCGCATGCGCTACACGTGAATTGAAGACTTGTTGCAACTAAAACAGTGTGTATAGAGACAAGCGAAGTATCAAGCGTCACGCAAGCGATTGTAGTTTCCCCTGATCCTTGCATGTGCATTCAATGTCGTCATCTCGTTTATCCAGCTAGACCTATCCTTATTGAGACCAAATATTGCAATGCTGTTGCGCATAAAAGAAAAAATATTGTTCGAAGGCATGGGTGAGAACATTGGTTCTGTCTTACACGGCGCGCTAGTACCAAATGCGTCACAATGCCCGGCACCTTCCTTGATTGACACAAAATGAATACGTAAAGTCAACGAAATGATGACTAGTACTAGCGAGGTCGCCGCATCACAGCAATGCAGGACGATTCTTAATGCGTTTCTCATCTTGCGAGCAATGATTTTTATTTCGTAAATCTTTGAATTCATTGCACTTATTCTTCTATAGCTATAAAGGCCGTGAAAATTAAAGAAAGAATTTAGAATCTTTTCTTTCTCTTCGCAACGTTTTTTTCTCCGAATGCTTCGTTTTCCTCTTCAGTCTCTCCTCGTTAGCCTTTCGCTGTAAGTTCTTGATTCTTAGTTTCTGCTCCTCGGACGAATCGGTCGGAGTTTTTGAAGCCTCTTTGATGATATCCCAGATTTTCTTATAACAGTCATTGAGGTTTTGCTCTTGGGTTCGATGCCTTTGCGAGGAGATGGCGAACTCCCCTTTCTTATTTATCCGCGATGCTTCCAAGGCCTCAATTCTCTTTATCGTGTACCTTGGCATCCAATTTCTAGCATCCGACATACTGAAACGGACCTCCGCTTTCGTGTTCAATTTATTAACGTTTTGCCCTCCCGCGCCGCTGCTACGCACAAAAGAGGCTTTCATCCGATCTATGGGGAGATTTTCAGGTTCAAACTTACTCGACCAGAGGCGGGCTTCCTCGAGGTCTTTTTCGGAAGCCCACTCCCTCACTTTGTCGAGGTTCTCTCTTTTGGCCCCGAAGAACCGAGAGGGTCTTGCTGGCATTCCCCAAACTTGGCAAACAGCAGATGGGGGTTGCGGAGATGGGCTTGGCCATATCGATTTCGGCAACTGTCTCATTGTGCATCGAGCTCCAGACAGCTTGCACATGACCGTTGCCCTTGCCATCGAAAAAACACTTTTGAAGCGCTGAAAGGGTGGGCGAGCAGCCATTCTGCCCTCTGCTCGCTTCTACGCCTGCGTTTTTCCTATTTCTAGAATTTATAGCATTTAATTTATTGTCGCATAAAATAAACAGCCATTAATTCAACTTTCTTTATCGCCTCAGGCCTTTCTCGGTGGTCCAAATTATGAGCTTGAAATATCTTGGCCGAGATCCATGGAAGGCAATATCGAATATGTGCCGGCGGCCTCTCTCTTTGCGATTTTGTGAAAATATTTTAACGTAATATTTGGTTGGATTTTCGGTCTATTATTTCTAAAGCTGGACGCCCTACGTGGTACCCTACCCCACCCCCTCCCGCTTGGAAGCCATGAAGGGGAAAATGCGATCTCGACTACTTTGCGCCGGGTTCGCAGCGCTTTCGGCTACTTTGATGGTAATACACATGGCTCCGGTCAATTTCGGTACGAATGGACTCCTCCTCTCCACGGTCTCTAGGGCTAGATCTACATTCATTGCTCCTCCTCGTCAACTTAGCAGGTTTTATTCCTTGTATTCCTCTTCAATGACCCGATACAAATGATCAGTACTTTTAGACTAGCGTTCATCGATGTTTGTTTATTCATATGGCCACGATTGGTTTGCCGCAAGCCCTCACATTTGCCTGGCTCTTCTCTTCTGTGTACGAACGATACAGGCTGGTTGGCCCTTCCCGTATTGGGTGTGAGAGGCGTGAGAGACCGATAGTATTTGAGGAAAAAACATGGAATGGCGGTAAGGAAGAATGGGGTGCAAGAGACCCTTTTGCGGCAGAAACCGAGTTTGACTTTGGGAATAAGGTGTTCTTTCTACTTCGACGTTATCGACTATTGGCCTTCCCTCTTCCCTCCCCCCCTCTTATTCTTCTTCTTCCTCTTCGATACCTGAGAAGCTAATTTCGCCGTTTTCGACTCACAAATTTTGTATGCTTGTGCTGGACTGGATTTGCCTTCTAGGTCCGGAACGCCGACACGTTCCACATTGTAAAGGTCACGAGCATATTCTGTATTTCTTGCATGATCTGTACTTCTTGTCGGAGGGAATGCTGTGACTCATTATTGCCGTTATCCTCCTCCTTCTCCTCCTTCTCCTCCTCCTCCTTCATTTCTTCATCAAATGCAGATTCCAAAGAACCACATCTTCGGCCTTCAGAATGACCGATACAGCGCGAATAAGACAGTAATGACGTTTATAGAGAGGGACTACTCTATCAAGAAGCTTTTTCTTCTAGCATCGATCTCACTCTCACCCACCCTGCTGCATCCCCCTTAGGCTCTAAATGAGGAGGAACAAATTCTGTTTCAAAATCAGGTAATATAGCAGAACCCTCACTCGTTTAAACGCGACAGCGCACAAACGAAGTTTACTTAGGGTATCCATAATCCATCACACATACACGTGCATGTTCCGATTGCTCTCCAACGCAAGATGCTGTCGTAAATTCATGATGCACATATTCGTGTGTTATGTTGCGAAGCGTTATTGCTGTCTGCTAACATCCACCGTCGGCACCGTGCAGATACCCGGCTTCGAGATCGAGTTTTATGACGGGCGAGAGATGCTGACAGCAAACTTCTTGCTTCCTTCTGAAGATGTAATTAACAGCTGTTTGTAGCAGCAGCAGTAGTAGTTGTTGTTGTTGTTGCTGCTGCTGCTGCTGCTGCAGTAGCGGTAGCTGTTGTAAGACTTTTTCCTACTGCTGGTATGGGGATAGATGCCCATGGTTATGGCAGAGAGTAGGAGCAGAGCGGCTCTCTCTCTCTCTCTCTCTCTCTCTCTCTCTCTCTATGTGTGTGTGTGTGTGTGTGTGTGTGTGTGTGTGTGTTCGGATGTAATATACACTTTCTTCTTACAACATCAGGAACTTGTAGAGTTGAAAACTCGCGTGGAAGCTGCTAAAATTGCTCCCGGTAGGTGTTCTTTCAACTACACACACACACACACACACAAACACATAAATATATATATATATATATATATATATATATATACACACACATGATATAATATAGTATAATATATTATATTTACATTATGTGTGTGCAATATAGTATAATATAATATATTTACATTATATGTGTGCAGGTACATATTGAATATAGAATATATATATATATATATATATATATTATATACACCATGTGTGTGTGTGTGTGTGCGCGCGCGCGCGTACGGAACGCATGTGAGCATAATTTCCGATCATCACAAAGTTTTCCATATATGCGCGTGTTTCTCGTGTTGCGAAGGGTTAGAGAACAATCCGAACTTGGAGTGGACGATTGACATAGACAGAAGCACTGGGGAAGTGGAGGTGAGCGACCTGCTGCTACGTCTCCTGCCGATGATGATGATTGCAGATCACAACCCTGATTTCGCCAAACGACGATACGGTTCTCTGGAGGCGTTCGCGTCCAGATGAATCGTGCTATATGGATGCTGTGCGAGTGTATATATATATTATATATATTATATTATATATATATATATATATATATATATGCATGTATGTTTTCCAGGCCGATCTTCGCATTCAAAGTGATGGTACTGAAGGACCAGTGATGAACGTACGTCAGTGATTTAGATGTGCAGCCTTCCGACGATACGAAATGTGGATGTACGATCTTCGTGCACGTGGATGACATATGTGCACACACACGCACGCACTCACGCATGCACGCATGCACGCACACAAATGTCGTACATATGCGTTGTATATGTGTATATATGTGTGTGTGTGTGTGCTGTAACAGGATTTCATCCTTGCTGGCTACGTCAATAAGATGGAACTTGGGTGATGATATACCATTGATTTACAGCTATTTTTCGATGAACGCATCCAAATTTAAACTCCTGATCGGCGTGAGATTTTTGAGAAGATGGCGCTCTTACTGCTTTTCGAATGTGTTGTTACATGCGCCAACAGGGACATCCTAAAGCCGGAGGAACAGGTAGATATCTTCCACTTCGGATGATTACAGATGGGAATCATTACATGGGCAGTGGCGACGTTAAGCGATCATGAGAGAGTTTCTTTTGGATACAAATACAGATAATTGTATGAGCGTAGCGCGCCAGAAAATCAAAAGAGTCACCAAGCAGCAGGCACCCATAACGGCTTTAAAATAGCTACATCATGCACGATTATGTTAAACAAGCATGTGACTAGTGTGGCGTGGCAATAACGAGCGTCGTCTTCGTCGCACGCACTACTGCCCGTAAGATAGCGTGAAGCTTGTCCAGCGAATGCCAGTCTATAGCTAGCTACGCTAGCAGTCCACGAATGCATATCGAATCTTATTGCGCATGAAGATGCATGCTTACAATAGACATGCGCATGCATTCTAGCATTACATGTGTAACAGAGCACAACCTAAGCGGCTAGCAATATATGATGCAGGCGTACACGCACCGTCATCTCATGCACGCGATACGATGTGCGCGCGGCTTGCGCGCACACAGTTCATGACGGCGCACCAGTAGCGCGGCCATGCGATCTATTGTCGGGCAGCCATCGTCCATGTAGCAAAATGCGCATCGAGCACACTTCATCTCATGTGACCCAGCAGCAGCAGCAGCATGCGCATGGCTAGATGGTTGTGAGTGTGTGCATGTGTGTGATGACCGGTTGTGATGACCGGTATTTCAATCTAGTCGATGTGCATTGTTACGATTAAAATGTTGCATCACATCAGTCGATTGTGTGAAGACCATTGATTGTTAGATTTATTCTACTAAGCCTGTGCTCAGAAATAGTGGTAGTAGTAGTAGTAGTAGTAGTAGTAGTAGTAGATGTGTTACCATGGCCTGTGCTCATAGTATCATGGTATTGCCTACACGCTATGAAGTTTATGCTAAGCTTATTCAGCTTTCCTTTCTAGCTGTGCACCACAATCCATAATGAAAGTTGAAATCATTATTATTAGTATCGACACAGGTTCATTTTTAGAGATTCCATTCCTAGTCATATAAATATACATATTGCCCAAAGACGTGATCGGACTTAAATATTAATTTTGATTCCTCCTTGCTCTTGAATCTAAGTGCGACAAATAGGTTTACGTTAGATGACAACGTACTCTGTCCATGGTGTGAAAGAATCATAGCTATTACGTCAATCAAAAGCTGCTTAGTTATGTCGTCAAAATTGCCTCCTCCTTTTATGCGTCTCGGGGTCTGCACATAGGTGGGTAAAAAAAAATGGAAAATTAGTAAGAAATTTTCGAGATTTAAGAAAATTCATTAGGGCTGTTCCTACAAGTCGAATCTCGGAGAAAATCTTGGTTCTTGCTGCAATCATTTCTTCGTGGCTCAAAGCTGTGGGCACAGAAGATTTTAACGGGTTCTCGCTTGGAAGGTCTTGGTGGTTCTTAATTTCCGATTCGGGGTGTATACGATTTGGCTGGTTCCTCACGAGGTCTCCCTTAATCTTCCTTCTGTCATTCATGACAGGAAGATGTGAAATACTTGAGGCTTTACGGACTTGCGATCCCACACGTTTCGTCGCATCACCCCCCTCGTGAGTTCGGGGAAAGGTCCAGTAGCTCTCATCTTTGAGGTCTTTGCCTTTGTTTTGCCGAAATAATGCGTCTGGTGTCAACGAAAAAGTGGACGACGAAGGGTTTCTTCTGGATGCTCCGTGCCTCAAACTCCTTGTTGATGGAAGACTGCGTACTGATGAGGGGGACAATGTCCTCCCCGAGTTATGCGTGAGAGATCGCATTCGGAGAGGTAGCTTCGAACCTCTGCTCCGCGCCCTAACCTTTGCGCCTATACTGCAAGTGGGGCGCTGTCTCAATTTCCTCATGGTGGAGATTGGGCGCAGGTTGCGGGTGCTGGAACGCGGCGAGATACTTCTCGTCCTACTTACTGAGTCGGTACTCAGACCCATTCTCAATTTTCGCCCGGTTATGGTAGGGGTTCTCCGTCCTTTCGTCGCCGGGAAACCGGTGTTCAAGAGCGGGAGCGATCTTAATGTTAAATTGCTACTTCCCTTTCTTATGTTTGGCAGTACAGAGCTGATAGCGGAAGAGGTTGATGTCTTCCGTGTGGCAGCTAGTGGGTTCAACTCTCTACTCTGAACCGCAGCTTTCTGCGGTATTGCGGGACCGGCTTCAACCTCAACCCCCCGAGAATAGCAATCCGGGGAGCTCGGTGGAGTGTAGAAGGTGTCCACCTCATCTTCCCTCCTCATGATGTGATGGCTTTTCTCCTCCCCAATGCTTGGTGGTTAGGGGCGTGTCTTCTTATCCTTTCGCTCCTATTTTCTCCGGAGTAGCGACATGCTGTGTTTTTTCCGATTGTCGCAGACCAAAAAACGGCCGCCCGCTTTGTGACGAACCGAACAAGAGAGTACCATATGTCGCAGTTGATTAAGCACATTTAACAACGAATACGTACATTTAATCTATTTTTGGCTTTTTGCTCTTCGTACAGGGGGGGTTAGCCCAAGAAACGGATAAAAATTGATAACACTTTACCTCCGTAAGTATGGCTCTGTATGCGGAAGTGGGGTACCGTACCTTTCTTTATTTTAGTTTGAAAAACGACGTAGGGAACAAATTGGAAAGGGGATTTTGATTCCATATCTAATTTTTTGGGTTGTCGCTCATCAGACAAAACCACATCTCTTTTTTTAGTTTGAAAAACGAGGGCAGAACAAATTGGAAATGGGATTTTAATTCCATAACTAAATTTTTGGCATGTCGCTCATCATCAATTTGAGCCCCATTTCGATTGTTGTCGTCGGTGGTCTGCAGCAGTTTCAGTCTGCCAGTTTCACCCTTTCTTTTTCATGCAGCCCCATCTGAGGGTGAAATGGGGTTAGATCTAGTTGTCGTTGCATTGTGATTCGCATTCTTCTTCTGTGAATTGTGGCGAAGTCTGGAAGTCAGCGCTTCTGCTCTTCGTTTTGCCGCAAGGTCAGAGCGTGCCCAGTTCGAGGCACTGCACTTCGTGCACTGCAAGTGTCTTGCCACAGTTTGGAAACATGGTTTTTCATCATTGTTCTCATTGGTCTCATTGTTCCCATGCTGGCTTGGAACATCTTCGGATGCGTGTGGATGTTCTCTCGCATGATCATTGCCCCATTGTTGCTCTCCAGACGGCCCCCCTCTCCCTCTCTCTCTCTCTCTCTCTCTTCAGAACTTCAGAACGGAACGTGGACGACACGCGATCATCAGGGCGAGCATGCCGGATGGCGTCCACGTCGCTGGATCGATCGTCGTGGCCATGTTCCTCTTTCTCTTCCTGAGCGGATCACACTGGCGAGGCTGTCGCAGTCCAGATCTGGTGCATCCGCAAAAAGGGAAGATGTCGATTTGTCATGACCAGATGACTGTGAAAGAAGTGTTTTTGGCAAACGATGTTTTTCTTCTTTGTTGAGCAGAGTGCTTTGCCCCTGAACCAGCAGAGTCGTTGCGACATGCAATTTTGGTGATGCGAAGAGCAGTGATGTTCCATCAACCTCTCAGACGGACGGTGGTTGCAAAACACTGCTGGACTGGAAAACTTTGTGAAAATTGCACAAAAATGACTCCAGAATCATGAGCTGAAAAATGAAAATTCAAACATGGAGATCTCTCTAGCTCTCTCCCAAAAATTTGTTGTGTTTGTCATGTGTTGGTTTTTTTTTTGTGATCAACATCGGATGCCTCGCTGCCGCAAACGTCTTTTTTGTTTTGGGTTCAAGCAAAGCAAGAGCCACGTGTTGTGCGCTGCGCCAGTGCGCGCTGACATGCTGCCGCCATGACATTGGCATTGTGGCGGCATCAAAATCTCATCAGTTCGAAGCTGCGCTGAGCTAGCAACGTCTTCTTCAGTCACTACTTCTCCAAGTTTCATCAGAAATCCTCCACCCCAGCAGCTAGCTGAGCCCCGAAATCTCGTGGAAGAATGTGTCCGAACTTGCAGCTTTTTCCTGAATCACAGACACACAATGCCACATGCATGACATGCATCATGTGTGCATCACTGTGTCTGCTGTCACTGTGTCTGTCATCTGACCGAACGTGGAGTGTGTGCATTGATGCAGCAAACGATGCAGTGGAATGCACAAAAACTCCGCCGTGCAGTCAAAACACATTCCAGTGTGTTCACAATTGCAAGGACCCACATGGGTCCCCATGCATGCGTGTCGTGCGCGTGACCATTGCAAAGAACTTCCAGACTTGCGCGAAAAAAACGCGTGCATGCTTGCATTTGCAAAGCCGGCGCAGCTCACTTGCGTTTTCGCCTAGTTGTGGTCACACCACAGCTCCGTCAAACTTGCAACAAATTTCAGAACGTCCATTTGGAAGCTTTTGCGCGCGACCAAAGCGCGTTGTGTGATGCAATGAACATTGGATTTGCTCGCATTTCTTTGAAATTTTTCGTGCATGTCAAGATTGGTCAAACACACGCGCAAAAGCATTCAAAATGTGGCGAAGAACAAACGCGCAGCGTGCATCCTCTGCACAACGGGTGTGAATTTTCACACTTTGCGCGCTCATCACTGAGCCTTGAAAATGGACATTTTGGTCAACACTTCGGTCATTTTTTGAGGTTTGGCCATCGGACAAGCTCTGATGACTTTTCCTTGACCAACTGCAACTGCCTGCTGCTTCAAAGCGCGTCGCGAAGCGCTGCACTGTTCATGACCCAATTGTCACCGGGTTTGACGGATCGAGCTGTGGCGGATGCACGTGCACACGACAACTGGACAAGCTGCACATGAATGTGCGTGCATGCATCTTGCTTTGCATGATCCTGCGGTGCTGTGGAAACTTTTTGCCACACGGCTGCTGCAGCGTGCACGAAAAAGCAAACAATGCAAGTGCATGAACTAGAGAACCGCACGTGGATGAGTGCATTGCACACGTGCGTCGATGATCGACGTGTGCGTGAGTGTGGTCGAAGGCTGCGGTCGTGCGCGACAGCTGGTTGCGTCTGACGCAGCTTCAACAACAGCCTCGGATGAGCAGCGCTTGGTCGACGATGAGCATGCGCGCTGACGATCATTCATGCACGTCGCTGTGTCTCACTTTGGTGACGCCGTGGTTTCATGGTCGTCATTTCAAAACTGTGGGGTGCAACACTCGTGTGCCAAAAAGATGAACTAAAAATAAACGTGCCATGTAATCATTTAAGAATCTAGCTGATAAACTGATTGAGCAAGCGCTGACACTTTTTGGAAGAACACATTTCTTTTCATTTTTCTCACAACGCTGGTTGAGGTGGAGGGCTGAGAAGGAAGATGGGAGCCCCTGGCATGACCAAAGGAGCAGCGGTGCCTTGTCGTATCTTCTCATTGTAGTCTTGCATGATCTGTGCGGATTTTGTTTTGAGATTATCCATCGAAGTCGACATGGCCGTGAAAGCTGCCTTAAATTTCGAAAAGATTCCTTCAACGCGGGTGCTGGCATTGCTCGCAGCTCTCGTTAGCTTAGCAGAGCCAGGCAGGCTCCGAGCAAACTCTTTTACCTTAAGATTTGTGTTAAGACAATCCTTAGAGGTGCCAGAATTGAAGAAAGCGCCAAAGGCCTCTCCATCAATCGCCTGTTGTTCTACAGTAAATGATTTCATCTTTATGTTAAGCGTTGGGTCATCAGCCCTTGGATTTGCATCCACGTTCGCGAACGAGATCTCATAACCACTCATGCGGGTACTTGTTGCTTCCGCGTCAGCTAATGTTTCCAAAAAATTCATAAGCTTTTTTGTGATGCCATTTTCATCCTCAGAATCTACTGATGGATCTTCATCGCTAGGGAATAGCAGACCGAGTACATCCCCTCCTATTGCAGATGCAAATGATTTCATGGCTGCCAGTACGGACGCTACTGCCTGTGCAGCAATATCAGCAATAGCGTTGCTTCGCTCGGTAGTACCGCTCTCTGTGTTGGACCGAACATCACTGAAGTAATCGTAAACAGCTGAGCTGACGTAGTACACCACACTAGCCGACAAAAGCAAACTTTCTTGAAGCAACTTTTCTTCGAATTCTTCGGGGGCAGCGGATGGATATTGGACTCTGATAGCAGTAACCCAGCGCGAACTTTTCTTCCCATTAGTCAGCTTCAGATACCTTGTTTCCATGCGCATGGAAATCATGTATATTAGTAGGGGTTAAGGGTATTCGAGAACGTGAAATAGAGAGGCGGAAACACACACACACACACACACACACACACAGAGAGAGAGAGAGAGAGAGAGAGAGAGAGAGAGAAACGCTTACTTTTTTTTGAAGTCAAGGGAGAGGTATTTAGTGAGCAGGCTGATCGTATAGGAAGGTGGAACAGTGTGCCAATCCGTGAGTTGACAGGTCTGTGGGTGGCCTGGTTCTGGCTTCACCAATTCCTTCCGCATACCCGATTTTACTCCTCCTACGATAGCAACGCCTGCAAACGGCGACACCCACACACACACGCACGCACAAGGTGCTTAAGGTTAACTCTACTCTAGCACGAGAAAGAAAGGGAGCACACACTACAAGGAGTCTATGATATATATATATATATATATATATATATATTATATTTATATATATAATATTACCGGAATTCGGCCCACCGCACATATCTTTCAATGAGTCTGACACTCCCAATCCAGCCTTAACTTTAACGTCAATCATTACTTCGAGCTTGCTTAAACAATTCGAGTATGTCTCTTGTTGTTGAGAAAATTCTTGAAACTCACGGATTTGGTCGCCAAAACCGCGAGCGTCTGACATCATGCTGGACAGCGTGAAGTACCTGTTGTTGTTATTATTGTTGTTGTTTTTACGGGTAGGTTACTACCATGTTTTCTCTACGCATTTGACCTTCGTTCGTGCATGGTAGATGTATCATGGAGAAAGGTGGGGGAGAATGTAAAGGCTCAAGGGAATGTGCTTACGTGTGCATGAGAGCGTCTTTATAGATGTATAATCGATCTCTTTCGACCGTATTGCCTTCTTGATCAACGTGCGGCTCCAGGACCTGCGGCCTCTCGAGCCGCCCGCTTTCAACTCTCTCTGTACCTATCATCATCAACGGTATTAATTTGTAAGTGTGTGACCTACTTGCTGCTTAAGGGTACTGGCAGTTGTAGCGAAAAAGGAACGGAAAAGTGAAACGGCACTGCCGTTAAAGTGTGGGGGGGGGGTGAGCGAATGGTTAGACAGAATACGATTATTTGCGTGAGTGCATCATACCGAACATTCTTCGGAACATCAAATACTTCGAGTGAAGGCTTCGCATCCAATCGATGAACTAATCATGTAAGCCATTATTAAATTATAACCTGGTAGTAGTAGTAGTAGTAGTAGTGGTGGTGGTGGTGGTGGTAGTAGTTGTCTCAGCATACATAGTAGCAGTAATGACAATGATATTCTTGCATGAGGTCAGATGAATGGACGGCAAAACGACGTATGGTTCCTCGAGAGATGGCGGTTAAAGCGACCATGAAAGAGGGTAGGTATTAGAAGTGGGGGGGGCGTACAAAAGACTGTTTAGAGTTGAGCAAACCTCATTTTCATCGGGATCTGTAGAAGGGTGGAGCTTTGGGAACATCAGCCACATCATATTTTCCATATTGGTCTTGTCGTTACCACTACGCTCATTAAGCAGGAATCCAGTCTTGAATACAGTGCACATGACTTTTTTGGCTGAGGTGAGAGAGGGGGGGGGGGGGGAGAGGCGGGGGAGAGCATGAATCAGGAAAGTAAGTTTGTATACTCTTCAAAAACGTACTTCAAACTGTAGCACATATTATACGCAGATACAGTATATATTTAATATATATATATATATATATATATATATAATATACATACCGCCTATATATATATATATATATATATATTATATTTATACTATATTATACATAAATATGTCCGTATACATGTGTATTAGTGTGTGTACAATATATGTGTGTATATGCAAGATCCATATAGTATGTATATATGCCTCTAGCCTCTCTCTATCTCTCCCCCTCTCTCTCTCTTTATACATATATATATATATATATATATATATATATATTGAGGTGAGGTAGTACCTGTCTGTTTAAAGAGCCTCTTCTTGAAATCGTCGTCACTCTCTCCCTGCTCTTTTATTGCCGGAGTAGGAATGACGCTACATTGGGTGTTGTGCTGTTGGTAGTTAAAAGAAGGAGAAGGAGAAGAAAAAGAAGAAGAAGAAGAGTGAGGATCGTAATGAGAATCTTCTTAACAACACATGCTGTTATCCTCTTCTTGCCGGTGGAGTACGACCACTGGTTTTACTTCTACTACTAATACTACTGCTGCTGCTACTACGACCGATCTCCTTGTCCATGTCTTATCAAGGAAGATCCTGGCATAATGCTTGTGCATCTGGTGTTTCCATTTTTCCAGCAACTCCTGTATTTAGAACCGGGCGTTTGGTCAGGACGAGTTGGGTTGTTAAGGTGCTGCTGGTAGTGGTGGTGGTGGTGGTAGTGGTAATAGCTGCTGTAAGGGGGAGATAAGTAGATGATACCCGTGCTGTGTTAAGAATGCGTTGCTGTTGTTTATCCCTCTTCCTTTGTATACCAGCTTCTTGGTCACGGTCTCGACTGTTCAGAGCTACCATGGCTTGATTCGCTGATTAGCTAACGAATGAGATGCTGCAAAAAGGAGCAATGCTGGTTCATACATACTAAGTGCGCGAGTGTGCTAACCAATATCCAATGCCTC
The DNA here is from genome assembly GCA_000320545.1 of Bigelowiella natans CCMP2755. Classification (NCBI taxonomy): domain Eukaryota; phylum Cercozoa; class Chlorarachniophyceae; genus Bigelowiella; species Bigelowiella natans. The sequence goes on along the minus strand of ADNK01001499.1, from coordinate 4,955 downwards.
ACGACCATTCCTGACGTCTTGGTGATTCCAGACGGTGTCTACTTTGTTGGCGAACTCGTTGGCTATCTCCTCGAATGCAGCTCTCAATCCCTACACGTCGTTTATGCATGGGTGGGTCCGTGTTAGTATAAGCCGTTCTTGTCGTGGTTGTGTTATTCTAGCTGCAGTTGCTGCTGCTGCTGTTTGCGTGATGGAAACGAAGACGTTACAGATGAGAGCGTCGATACCATTTCAAACAACTGTGGGTAAATAGAACTGTATTGACCTTTCCATAGATTTCCTTGGCTTTTGCTCCATCGGGATGTAGAGGTATGACCGATGTAAAATCATTGTAGTACCTGCAGGATGAAAAATGCACACGCACGCACGCACGCACGCACACACACACACAAATTATGAACATATTATGTAGATTTAACAGATACAGGGGGAAATATATAGCTAGATAGATAAAGAGAATAAGAGGAGAAGAGAGAGAGAGAGAGAGAGAGAGTTACTTCGCCAATTTTGTATCGAGACTGGCAAGATCTTTTGGTGTCATCTTGCTTGCGCCGGCCACTGTTTTTTTGACAACTCTGAGCTTCTCCAGCTTGTCGTATCTAGATGTAAATAAAAATCATACAAATAAAAATAATTTACACATATATACATTATTTATGTATATACATGATTGACCATATGTAATCATGCCTGTGTTGCCATGTACGACTACATCATATACATGATCGATCATATGTAATTATGCCTGTGTTGCCATGTGCAATTACATCATCTTTTTGAAGAGAAATTGCATCGTATCCTGAGGTCTCGGATCATCTGCCTTGATCATTTCCGCTGTAAACGTTACGCTCACAGAAAGAGAGATTCCACCAATCTGATATGTTTAAATACACATATTTATACACACACACACACATAAATAAATAAATATATATATATATATATATATAATATTTGTACACATTGAGTGGTACACATAACTTACTAGGAAATCAACTCCCAATCCGCCTCCGCCAAATGCCGAAACAGAAACCACAGTTCTGGACGTCCATACATCACGTCAGGAGAGAGAGCGGGGGGGGCAGGGCTAGGGGAGAAGAAGAAGAAGAAGAAGTACTAGGAAGCCAAATGTAAACAACTAAGTCGAACGTGTATGCTATGGTTATTAAAGTAGCATAATCCATGTATAATCTGCTACTACTTCTTAGTATCCAGTTCAGTATGCTCCCAGTACGATGTCATCTCAAACTTGGCCCCGAAGGCAGCAGAAGCATATAAAGGGCCTAGCGTGAAGGCAAAGCACTCCAGTGAATGAATGCGAGAGGGGGAGGCGGGGTTGGGAAAAGGGGGGGAGGGGGGGGAGTGAGTGAGTGAGAGAGAGAGAGAGAGAGAGAGAGAGAGAGAGAGAAACAAGGTGTAACCTGCAATTGGAAACTTGAAGTAAAAACACATAGAATAGGTCGATGTTGCGCCCTTGTCAAGACCAGCCAAACCACCGACTACAACTGCTGTAGAGTTGCGATGCTGATGGTAGCGACCATTGCCCCGCAAAGTTGATCGTACACTTCTTTGGCTACTATGTAAGATAGCAGTAGCATCTGGTTCCCTGACGTGAGTTGTTATTACTTGGGATCAGATATACAAACTCGCCTGACAATTCCAACTCAATTTTTCTTCATCGAGTCTTGGCGTGCAATGCTATGTATTTGTGTAAAATTTCAATTTTGTAGATTACGTGAGCTGATGAAGATAGTCGACGTTTGCATCTGCCTCGAGGTTCACTGCCCTGGCTGGGTGCCAGAGTGCCAGAAGCAGCACAAGGGGTGAGGCAGCTGGGGGCATGGTTTTTGAAATATGACAAGGAATTCAAATGATTACAAATTCAAACATTTCAAATGTTTGAATTCAGTACATGGACCACCGAAGACATGAAACTGGGATTTGTAAAGCCCGGGTGCTCGAGAGGTAATCCCGTTCTCCGGATGCACACCTCCGGACAAATATCCGGAGACTCTCAGGATGCACACCTCCGGACACTCTCTGGAGACACTCCAACGACCTCCGGACACCTTCGGACACTCCGGACAGATTGACTGAGCCCCGCCCGGGATCACTTCTCGAGCACCCGGGCTTCATGAATCCCAGTTCTTGTGTCTTCGGTGGTCCACAGAGGAAGAAAGTGTGACCTTGCAACTGTTGCGCGTAAGGTGTTCACAGGCCGAGGCGCTACGTGCACAAGTAGGCAGGGGGGGGGAAAGGCACGTTTGCTTCCTTTTGAAGAGTTGTGTTTATTTTTATTAAAGATTATATTTTTATTAAATCGTGCACTGCGTAATCATTCGCGAAGCTTTCGCGAATGCCGCCGCACGTGGGGCAGCACACTTCCGGTGTGCTGCCATGAGTCCCGCCGGAACCCACGTGCCTATGCTGTATTAATATCTACGTTATCTATATTCTATATCCGCGACAACCCCTTTGTTGTCGCACGTGACTTGTGCCCGCGTAGTGGTACGCGCTACACCTCCCCCAAGTCACGTTGCTCCTTCCTTCCTTCCTTATTCCCTTAGACCTTCATCGCTTTCGGAACTTCACCAACCACCAGGTAATAGATTCCTCTCTAACCTTATCTCCTTTGTCGCTTACCCAGAACTCACCTTCGTCCTTAGGTTCGTGTCCATACCAGCCCTCTGCATCAAGGTCCCCCAGGACCTTATACCAGTGCTCAAAGGGTAAGTCGGGAACAGCTAGGTAGAGTAGCTGATATTTTCCGTCCTTTATTTTCATAGCTACCCTCTCCATATTTCGTAATCCAGGGTAGCCTAGATAGACAATCTTCATGCGCCAATCGTCGTTCACCCTGACCTTATTGTTTCCATATTCCACATCGAACTTAGGTCGGGGTCCTAAACAAGGCATTGCTCGCTCCCACACAGTAGGGTTTACTTTAACATCCTCTAGGAGCTTCTCACCGATATCATAATTCTTTAGGTGACTGATGTGGCGCAAGGTGACCCTGTTCCCATCATAGATGTAGTACTGCTTCCTCCCCTTCCTCTCGGTAACCTTTGCAACGCCACCCCAGAAGGGGTCTTGTTTATTTCTCGATCTCAGATTTACCTTGGCCCTAACATACTGTCCTTCCTTTAGAACTCGGCCATCGTACGGGACCTTCTCGTCTTCGCTCTCGGTATCGTCGTCGTTGTCGTCGCCTTCTTCCCTCTCCTTATCCTTGATACCTCCCCCAGACGTGAAGGTGTCGTTTACTAACCCTTGTATCTTGTCTGGTGTGGTGCTATTTATCCTGCTTAGGTTGGCCAAGGTGCGGTGGAGTCGCTCTACCTTGGAGTTGGACTGGGCATAGTATACAGGTGAGGCATCAATATTAGGGTGTGGTAGCTGTAGAAGAGAGGTCTCATTATCCACATGTAACTTCTTTGGTATCTTGTTTATGCTAACTTCATCAGGGATAGCCTGGAGCTCAGACTCCCAGGTACGGTAGCAGTTAGTAAGCCTCTGCTTATATAAGCCTTTGTTCTTCTTAGCAACGTTGACCTTGATAATCTTTTTAACCCAGCACTTTCCAGTGGCCACATCAACGAAGGTAAGGTAGTGATAGCCATCGTACTTATAAACATCAATTTGCACGATATCTAAGAAGTTCCTTGCTTTGATTTTCTTAGATGCACGGCTCTTGCTGGACTCCTTGGTGGCGACGCCTGCCGCCTTCAAGCTGGAGCACCTGCAGCCACGCAGGTATGTCCTTATCTCTTTTAGCTTGTAGGGCCAGTAGTAATGGTAGAGTAGAGCAGTGATATGGTTTTCTCCTACGTGTGCAGGTCCATGGGCGGTAAAGAGAAGGGCTCCCCTGGTCCGCCGTGGCACGTAGGTACGCCTAACATTATTAGTGTATACATATATCCTATCACTAAGTACCTCATGCTTGTGTTTGTATTTATCCAGGTGTTCTTGAAGGTGCTGGAGCTCCTCTGGCTCAGGCAGGAAGTCGCCGTCCTCGAAGGTAATCGCGTTAACCATAGGGGTGACCTGGGTAGGGACTTTCTTTTCGAACAGCCTGCTGAAATAGTCAGCAAGCTGCTTGTCTCCTGGTGCGTAGACCACTGTCCTCTTGTCCCTAAACTCTTCCGTGTCCGCCCTCATAGCTGCATACTCATCGTTAGGCGCTTCGAGCTTGCGGTCGATGCCTAGGAGGGGCTTGTGGTCAGTCATTAAGGTGAAGCTGGGCACCGACAGCAGGTAGTATCTTAGTTTCCTCTGCGCCTCAGTCATGGCTTTATACTCTCCTTTTGTAGGGCTGTACTTGGCCTCAGCTGCTGTGCAGGCCCTGCCCCACACCCGTATGATCTGCTGGTCTTGGGTAAGTACAGCAGCCATACCTAGCTTAGACCAGTCTGTCCATAGGGTAGCTGGTCTAGTAGTGTCTAGCTTAGCATTCAATAGGGTGTTGCTGCATAACTTTATTAGGTTATCGAAGTGGGCATCAAGGCCAGCCTTGGCCCACACCTTAGCGAAGCTGAGGCCTACAGAGTTCTCCTTCCGGTAAGCAGTAGTAAAAGCAGCTGCAGTCCTAGCGTAGGTAGGGGAGAACCTACGTAGTATCCAAGCTGCAGTCTGCAAGAATGACTTTAACTCCTTTGCATTCTTAGGTTTAGGGGCTTGCTGTAGTGCTGCTACTTTCTCGGGGTTTGGGGTGATGCGGCCTTGCTCCAGGTAATATCCACACCACTTGATTCTTGTAGCTAGGAATGTACACTTCTGCAGTCTAATAGTAAAACCGAAGTGTGCAAACCTAATAAATATATTTTCCAGGAGGAAGATCTGAGCGACGACTGTGTTGGTACATATTATGTCATCATCCACATACACAAACACAAACACCCACAACACAGACGCCATCCCATCATGTGTGTATGCCCTGTAGTTCTGACTACTGAACG
>ADNK01001501.1:5000-16287 GCA_000320545.1 Bigelowiella natans CCMP2755 | reverse complement strand
TTTGGGGGGGGGGGGGGCAAAAATAGAAGGAAATCATGCATGGAAGAAGCAATAGGGATTGAGTAGCTTTTATCTAGTTTGGTACGGGATGATGGGGGATTGACGATAATGATGGGGGTGGGGGGGATTGGCACGATTATTAGGTTTTTTTTCCCCCCTTGGGAGGTGGGCAAGCTCAAATTTGATGCCGCATTTGCAGCAGCCCGCAAGATCAATGGGGATTTTAAAGTATGGATATAATGCATTATAGTATATATATATATATATATATATATATATATAATGATATCAAACTTTTCCTCAAGAGAGATAAAGGAGTGCTACCGACCGTATTTTAGAGATTTTGAATCAAGCCCCCCCCCCCCCCTCCCCTCCCTGTTTTGCACTCTTGTTAGGTTGTCAGCCATAGCCATCGGGTCGGGAAAGAGAGTGAGGAGATATACGATGAGGCATTTTGGAGCGGCCTAAACCCAGTTGTAACTGCCCTTGACAATGTAATTAACATTATATAACAGCATACATTTTTTATTTAGACATTTTTGCTTTAAAGCCAGATTGAACTTGTGATATCTTTGAAATTCTGCTTAGCCCTGCTGCCCGCTCCCCTCCATCCCCATCCCCCCCCCCCCCCCCCTTCCCGCCCTCAAATGAATGATTTGCAGGTTCAAGCTCGGCTGTATTTGGACAATAGCTGCATTCATTATCTGAAGCCGATGTTTGATTCGGGAACGTTGGGCACCAAGGGAAACACGCAAGTAGCGCACTGATGATCTAACATGTATCTTTGACTGCACACACCAAATAACAACACAGAGAAAGAAGCAGCAGTAGCAGCAGCAGCATATCAATCAAGCCTGCACTTCATTATCAAACACTGGCGCACTCCCAAGCAGATAAATCTAAGACGCGGCCCTCTTTCTCCACATTCTCTTTTCTTCTTCTTCTTCTTCTTCTTCTTCTTCTTCTTCTTTTCCTTCAGGTTGTGCTACCGAAGCTGACGGAGAGCTACGGCTCCTCCCAAGACCCCCCCGAGGAGTCCATCCCCTTATGCACACTGCACAATTTCCCGCACAAGGCAAGGGCAAGCGCCTGGAACGAGGAGAGAGCTCCCCCATCCCTTTTTTGGCCGGCAAAATTGTCACTAATTGATCAGTGTTGGCCAGCGTTTACGGCGGAAATCGTCGATGGCGAAGCCAACCATCGATGATTACTGCTCGTACATTTTGTCTCATTCAATCGTTGGCAATACAATCAATTCGCATAGTAGCCCCCCCCTTCCCCCCCCCTCTCCTTCTAGACCCACTCGCTTCCTCCACTCACAATCATAACCGTCGTCGTCGTCGTCTTTGTCTTTTTGGGAACCATCAGATCGAGCACACCATACAATGGGCACGCGATAAGTTTGAAGGCCTTTTCAAGCTTTCTGCCTCGGAAGTGAATAGCTATCTCACGGAGACAAAGTAGTAGTAGTAGTAGTAGTAGTTGTTGTTGTAATTGTTTGTAGTAGCAGCTGCTGTTGTGTTGCGAGTAGTACCGCTGCTGCTGTGAGGTCCAAATCGTTTCTTGCTCAAAAAGCCATTATATTCTGTTTGCCGCCTCATTTGTTGTTATCATCATCATCATCATCATCATCATCATCAGTTATCTCGCGAAACTGGCCGAGGACAGCGTGAACGAAGTGAAGAATCTGGAGCTCCTCAATGCGTATCTGGGTGACGATAAGCCCCTAAGCTTCGAAGACTGCATCCACTGGGCCCGCAGGGTTGGTGCTCTAACCTGTGTATATGTCCGTGTGTGTATGTGTATGTCTCTCTCTCTCTCTCTCTCTCTCTCTCTCTCTCTCTCTGTGTGTGTGTGTGTGTGTTTGAGAGAGAGCGGGGGATATGGGGGATATGGGGGAGGTTGAACCACGCACATGTGAATTCATTTTGCAATGCTCGATGTATGACAAGGCGAATGTGTGCGGTTTTCCTTGTAATCTGTTGTTGCGTGCGTTGAGCTTATCGTTCCTTGTTTTTCCCACCTCCTCCTTCCCTCCTCCACCCTCCCCCCTCCCCCCCTGCGGGCTCCTTGGAACATCGGTAGTTATTCGAGACCGAATTCAACAACAAGATCGTGCAGCTTCTCATAGCCCTCCCCCCTGACAAGACAGACTCGGAGGGGAATCCCTTCTGGACGGGTAGGCATAGAAACATGCGCGGAACATGCACGCACGCATACGCGGAACGCGCACACACACGACACGCACAATAGAACACGCACACGTACACCGCATAAATTGCAGGCCATAAGAGGCCGCCAAGCCCCCTCAAGTTTGACCCTGAGAACGAGCTACATCTGGAGTTTGTTGTAGCAGCTGCGAATCTACACGCGGTGGTGTACGGCTTGGAAGGCAGCCGCAACAAGGCGGCCATTAAGAAGGTCGGGTCATCACCGAGCATGATGTTTGTTGTTTGCGTTGCATGTGAGCGCGCGTGCGGTGTCTTGCGTGCAGATCATTCGCGATATGTTTTCAGCTCTTGTCTTATCGATGAGTGTACAAAATGATGCTCTGCCGCCTTCTCTATGCTTACGGATGCTAATGCTACACTAGTACTACTTCTACTACAACCACAACTACTGTTGTCTCTGCTATTGCTTCCCGCCCCACGAGCATGTTCGTCAAAACAAAATTCACCCCAAAAAAGGTGAAATGCGCACCTAACAATTCCCCACTCTCAGGAGATAGCAAAGGTGGTTATTAAGGCTTTCGTGCCGGAAAAGGGCCACAAAGTTGCTAAGAACGACGAGGAAATGAAGGCGATGATGGAGGAGGAGTCGCACGGCCTAGACTCTAAGATTGAGCGCCTCAAGAGCAAGCTACCCCAGCCCTCGGAGCTTACTGGTAGGAGAGTGCACTTGCCGCTTTTGCCTGTCCTTGTTGTGTGTGTGTGTGTGTGTGTGTGTTTGTGTGTGTGTGTGTGCTCGAATGCTGATTTTGAGTAAAGGAGGAGGATCTTCTCTTTTACTCTTATGTAAGTTCTTTCAATTTCTTGTGTATTGTTTTTCTTGTCTCATTCGTGAGATCTTTTGAAAAACACGCTCTCACGATCGCTTGATTATTGCTCCCCTACAACACCCCCCCCCCCCCCCCTCCCCCTTTATGTGTCATCGTGCATCAGGATATCAGCTGAACCCGGTGGTGTTCGAGAAGGACGACGCCAGCAACTTTCACATTGATTTTATCACGGCATGCTCCAACCTCCGTGCTGCAAACTACAAGGTTATGATGATGATAATGATCAAGATGATGGTGATGATGGTGATAGCGTGATTTGCGGATATCCAATTCCCTTTAATGTATAACGTAAAGTCGAAGCCCGAGGCGACAGATTTCACGGAGTGGGCCAAAGGGGGGTTGGGGGGGGGGATTCCGGCATGGAAGGGTCCTCTTTGCTATGTCAATCCATCATCACTATCATCATCATCATCATCATCATCATCATCTTTCCTATGATCTCTAGATCAAGAGCGCATCAAAGCACCAGACGAAGCAGATAGCGGGCAAGATCATACCCGCCATTGCCACGACGACTGCAATGGTGGCTGGCCTGGTTTGCCTGGAGTTGTACAAGCTCGCGCAGGGCCTAAAGCTGGAGCACTTCTCGAACACGTAGCGTTTAGTTGCAGGAGTAGTAGTTGTTGTAGTTGTTGTATTTTTGATATCCGTGTTGTACTCGTTTTTGGCGAGGAAATGGGCGAGTTGAGATGGAGAGGGCTCCTCAATCGTTTCTAATCAAGACGTTTACTTTCTATTGACATCAGTGTGTGGGGGGGGGGGATGGATGGGTGAGAAAGAGAGAGAGGGGGGGGGGGGAAGGACGATAGGACAATGCATGATACGTATGAGTGCTCTTGCAATAAAGCGGCACAGGCACAAAAGCATAAGTGTTTTCATTGAGAAGTTGTCTCTGCGATCGTGGCGGTTGATCATATTTTCTCCCTTGGAACGCTGCCTGTCTGTGCAGATACGCGAATCTCGCCATAGGGCACATCACGGCCTCCGAGCCGCTAGAGCCTGAATTCAAGGAGGTTGAGTTTGAGGCTAGAGGGAAGAAGAGAAAGCTAAAATTCTCTCTTTGGGACAAGATGGAGGTCAGTTGTAGTAACGAAATACAAGTAGTAGCCGTTATTACAATTCCGATTTAACAAGTAACTATTGAGACTAGGACTATCACTATTTTCTCCTGGATTTGACCGTGCTCCAGCATGTCGCACTGAATAGCCTAGAAACAGTCTTGACTCTCCCTCTCTCTCTCGGGTGTGATCAATGCTGCTACTGCCCCCAGAAGCTACGTGCGGCAACCTGCGCGCCCGGACACATGCATGTGGATTTGTAGATACTACTGCGTAGAAAGACGTATGACGGTATGCCTGTACCACGCCAGGTCAAGATCGGCTCACAGGCAACTCTGCAAGACTTGGTCGATCATTTCGAGGAGAAATTCGGGCTGGATATCGTGATGCTGAACTTTGGCCGCGCCCTTCTCTACTCGCAGTGAGGCCACGCCGACACAGAGAGAACACAACTCACGCTTTGGATTAGAATGCGCATGATGAGCAAACGCTGTTTTTGACTGTTTGGCTACTTGCAATCCTCGTTGTTTGAGCACGTTCCCATTTGAGAACGAAGTTATTTGCTATCACGCGACACGGCCAGCTCGTGCCAAGCTCTTGGTCGCGGATAGAAATCATCCCCCCCCCCCCCCCCCTTCCCTTCCCTCGCTTCAGAGAGCGTTGTTTTTGGAATGGGGTAGTGACACTGAGCGAATTGCTTTCTGATGCAATTTTTGGAGGTATGGATTCGGGGCGAAACGGAAGAACAAGGTGCGGCTCAAGCTGTCAATTCCAGAGCTCGTGAAGACAGTCGCCAAGGTGGAAGTGAACATGAGCTCCTCCTTCCTCACTCTCGGGGCGATGGTGACGACACTGGATGGCGACGATGTGGACATTCCAGCGGTCCGTTTCTGGTTGAAAGAATAGGATGTGAAGAAGATGAAGAAGAAGAAGAGATACATTTCAGGCGCCATTTTTAAGAGGAGCTTGGCTCTTGACGACCATGTTTGCAGCCATATTGAGTTGAAACTGAAGGAGAGCGAGAACGAAGCGAGTGCTACATTCTCATGAGAGAGCCAGCCTCTCTGGCACTAATGTGTATCTTTAAGCTAGGACGCAAGTAATATAACTATCGAGCCTCCGTCTCCGGCTAGCCAGTCATATGCATCATATAAGACGTGTATGTCAAGATGTAGCAGAAATAATGACACATATCTAGATATACAGTGGAGCCATCAAGACATTCATGTTGCGCAAACGCACAAAACACGAAATTGGGGCTAGCTAGCTAGAGCTGTCAAGGGTGACGCATGCATGCCAGCATGCTAGCTAGCTAGCATGCACATAGGAGTATTATAAATGTATTCCTAATGATAGCCTCGAATGCATGTAAGCATATACCGTCCTCGTCAATGTGTGCAGCTAATATCTAGATATAGGCATCGTAATTATCGCACATTTAGACACCGCGCTGCTCGGCTAGAAGGCCATGTATTGTACCTAGACTACAACTATGGAAATTCATGCTAGCTAGCTAGCACTAGCTATTAGCACTACTAGACTAGTAGCATGTCATTTATAATTCAAAACAAAAAAAGATCTGTATGCTTTCATTTATGGTCGTCTACAATAGTTGCACAAAGAACAACAAGCTGATGCGGGCCGCATTTTGGTTGGCTTTCCACTCCCCTATCTCTCTACCTCTCCCTCTCTCTCTCCCTCTCCCTCTCTCTCCCTCTCTCTCTCTCTCTCTCTCTCTCTCTCTCTCTCACTTTTTCTCCCGCTTTGTTTCCTCCCTTCCATACATTGTCTTAGGGTTAGACTTTAGCGCTAACAGTGTACGAGCCTAGCTATGGGAGAAGAACATACATCACGTAGATATAGGCCGAAACCCCTAAGAGTGCGGTGATTGTGGACATTGCGCGCCTTTCTCCAACTCGTAATAGAGCAGATCTCAGGCGCGCAACCTCCGCGCGCAGCTCCTTGTTCTCTGCCAGTTTTGACGCAACATCTCCTTCTCCATCGCTGCCGTCAACAATCTCGTGAGCAGCAGCCATTGCAGCCCCACCCTTCTCATGCTCACCATCAGTTGGGTTGGCCTCCTCGGCGAAGGTCTTGCTCATTGCATGAAGTCCATCATCTGCTTGTATTCCGCTTTGGTTGTCGCTCCCCAGGAGAAGTGGATTTACCACGGATTCTTCGCCTGGGTCCTTTTCCTCAGCCTTCATGCCTGTGACAGCTGTGTCTTTGCTATCATCACCTGCATCATCATCGAGCGGGATCTTGTTCCCAGGGAGCGCTTTGAAAACTCCCCCAGCGTCACGAGATTTGTCATCGTGGCCATTGCTGTTATCGTCATCACGAGACCCACCGTCGCCATCGTCGTCAATGTGGTCATTATCCTGGTCTTCCCCTCCATCAGAACTGCCAATCATTAATTGATAGGAGGGGAAAACACAAATGTTTACAAAAATGGGCTCCATTCCCTAATCCAAACCCTAACACAAGGTGGTGGGTACCTTCGACCGTCAGCAGCAGCAGCAGCAGCAGCACTCCTGATGGCCGCCGCGTAGCCTGATGGGGGGGAAGGGACAAGTACTCAACGACTGAAAGAACAAGGACGACGAAGACACCACAAAGCTATCACGATAGCGTTTTGAGCAAACGCACACCGAACCGAAAGAAACCGGTTGTCCGTTGGGTTCGACCACATGTAACGCGGGGGAAGGGGAGCAGGGGGGGGGGGCAGTGGGGGTCATGATGGCGCTAATGATGCTACTCCGCATGACAAAAGTCACAGAAGAACAGCACAGAGTCCTGCATCAAGACCGGAAGGTGAAGGAGCTAAGAACTTTGCAGAGGCGGCTGCGGTCGAAGCCGTCGTTCGCACCGTCGATGGTGGCCTTGAGGACTCCGTTGCAAAGTGGGGGTTCAGGAAGCACAACTGTGAATGGCAATGGTCGTATATAGACGTAGAACCGCGCGTTGGGGACACGGGAAGGTAAGTGTATTGTACATGTAGAGAGAGGGGGGGTGAGGCGGTGGGCGGCTAGCGAGCAGCGTATTATCATCAAGTGGATGCGGATATGACACGTTCTTGGTAGATTTGGACATGTATGACGTGTGACGTATGTGGGAGTTCTTCGCAACCGCTTGGTGATACTACTAGCTTCAGTGTTTGCATGCATTTAGGCCTCTGTATATGAGATTTGCCTCGAAATTGAATTTATCGCACGTGCGATGCGAGAGGGGAATGAGAAAAGGGGGGGAGGGGGGGGGAGCGCAAGCTGTAGTCATAAAAGAAGCGAGAAAGAGTAGAGGAAAGAAGCTGCGGTGCGAGCGCAAATGGGAAGATAAACTGCTACACCTTTCTTATGGCCATGTCCCTGGCCGATTTTGGTGCCTAGTGAAGTACAACGAATAGACGACTCAAATGTGATTGACAACAGTTCATAGCGATTGATATAGAAGGAGGAGGAGGAGGAGGAGGAGGAGGAGGAGACAGGTTTCCTAGTTCCTACCTTGGCTTCCTTCGTTTTGCCTTTATTTTCGGTGTTGTTTTTGTCAAGAGTGCTTCCTGTACTGGCGCTCCTGCGATGAGACCTAATGGTTATCGTAAACGTACTTATATACACGGTATATACCCACTAAGACACACATCAAAACACATATCAAAACACACACACATACACACACATGCACACACGCATACACGAAGGAATATATATATATATATATATATATATACATATGTATATAAAACGTCATTGGGAGAAAGAGAAAGGCCCAAACACAACCCATAAAACCAGATTACGTAGCGCCGGCTATCAGCATAATAACGTCTACACGTATCACCATGAATTTGTCACTATTTGTGACCGAAGCTGCCGCAAGCGATCCTTCGGTGAAATGCTCAGATTTCGCTGGACGGTGCTCGTGAAAGCATTCAGCTCTGCCAGCTTTGTCTCGCGGTCCTCCTCTCGCCGAACGATTTCCTACATTTACAGAAGACGACCGAGGAATAAACTTTCGTGTTTTTCCCCATACGAAGTATACGTATATTTCAAGAGATGTGTGTATGGAATTCGGCATATTGCGTGCCTGCGCACACTTGTGAAAGAAGATAAATCGCCCATAGTCCAAGAACACAGCTCTACAACGCATAACCCCAATCCCTTGATAGATCACCACCGGGTCAAATCTGACGGTTTTCTTGCTCCCAGAGTCCTGAGATATTGCTCGCATTCGCACGGCGCCGACCTTCCCCTCGGCGTGATGGAAGCCATGATGAGGGCGGGGGGCGATGCTGCACACTCGCTCACTGCTGCTTCTCAGTCGAGTATGGCTGGAAGAAGACCCGCTATTATTATTGTCATTTCTATGATGATTATTATTACTATTATTGTGATTCTCGTGCTCACGACCACTTGATGCCTCGTTCCGGCTGTTTGGGCTGCTGCCTTGGGTGTGCCCCCCCCCCAACCTGTCTGCCCCTCCTCCGCCCGATCGGAAAGGCATGGTGGGAGGGAGGGAGGCCATGTTGTCCAGGCTTTCCGTGGAGTTATCTCTACTGTGGTGAAGCAGCCGTGTTGTCTTTTTGAGAATCGAGCGCCGCGACTGCGGAGAGCGTAGGTTGCGAATGGCCACCAGTGCCGACTCCGATGTCCTCATTTCCTCGAGCTGCTCGTGTTCGTTGGGAACGTAAGTAAATCAAATCAAACCAGCGCTTAATCAGGAGACAAGGGAATGATGATATCAGCAATGGATCATTAGATTGACGATAGCGTGAGATAGCTGACCTCCTCACCACGCGTGATAGCAGCCTCACTATTCCTCTCCTCTCCAAAAACATCCAGATACTCTCCAGAGTCGTAGCCTCTGCTGCCTCTACTGCCCCTGCCCCCCTCTTCCTCATCCTCCCCCCCTTCGTCGTTACTCGGGGTTCTCGATCGAATGAATGAAAAGGCCAGCAGCAAGCGGCGAGCGGTCTTCGCCAGGGGAATATCCGTGTACTGATGTTTGTGATTATGAGAATGCGATTTGAGTATTAGATGCACGAAGGAGATGGCGGGGCCTCTAGGAATGGCGGCAAGGCGAATGAAGCTCCATTACATTCGTCGTCACCTTTTGATGCAGCTCGTCTAGCACATAGCGCACCTGGCCGAAGACAACGACATGCTTTAGAGGATCTGGCTACGCCATATCATCATTGACCTCGCTCGAGATCGGTATTGTGTGTGGAAAGAGGTGGGGCAGGTACGGTTTGAAGTCGTTTTGTGAAATGTCTGTGGAAATTTCATGCGACAGCGGCTGCATTGTGATGGTTCAAAGCGGGGTGCTTTTGCCTTCGCATCTGTTTGATATGTCTACATCGTCATCATACCGAATCCCAGTTCTCTTCGGAGTCGTCTTCTGATTATATCACAAGCAGCTTCGCCGTCAAGAAACGAAAGCAAATCGTGCGCCGCATTTGCAATGTACGCATGCATGGTTGTGTGTGTGTGTGTGTGTGTGTGTGTGTGTTTGTATGTGTGTGTGTGTCCATCTCTGCATTTTCTCTCTCTCTCTCTCTCTCTCTCTCTCTCTCTCTCTCTATTTCTCTCCCTTCCTATGTGTGTGTGTGTGTGTGTGCGCGCGCGCGAGGGGGGGGGGGGAATGGCAAACCTCCAGCTATCTCGAGAAAGTCTCGGAGTCTCACAACTACCCTCGCCCGGTCTATCAGCGCCTGTCATGGACAGAATACGGGAATGAATGAATGAATGAATGTGTGTGAGTGTGTGTGTGTGTGAGAGAGAGAGAGAGAGAGAGAAATGGAAGGAGATAGAGAGAGGTAGAAAGAGAGAAGCAATACAATTACGCTCGAGCAGCAAATATATTGAAGAGCAGCAAAATGTATTGAGGAATATGAGCTATAAAAATATCGATCACAGCAGGAACATCTGCGCCCTGCGCTACAAATCATTTGAAGGGGAACAATTTTGGCTGGCTACATTGCAGAGAGTGCATCGTAGAAAGCGGGAAAACAAACGAAACAGGTCAATTGTGATGTGAGGAAATAATCGTGGATGCAGTCTCCCAGGCACCTCGACTTCTTCTGTCGGCTCTAACTTCTCTGCAGCAGTGAGTAGGCTGCATATAATGGGGTTAAGGAATAAATGTAGTGCATGTAGATTGATGTGTATGGGGCCGGCCCCTCTGCCCGATGAAGCTATACACATTGTGGGAAAATTGCTATCTTTTATGGGCTCACTCACATCGGAACAACAACCAACAACAAACACACCACAAGCCGTATATACCTTGCAATGCCAGCGTTGCCACTCGTGCTGCCTGCACCCTTACCGTCACTCTTGCTCTCGCTTTGTTCCTCGAAGTCGATCTTGTTTCAAGTATATGGACATTCATTATATAAACGGTGGGCATTCTTAATATCCAGCTCAGATAGATATAAATCCATACTCAATATACAGTGAGGCAATTGTTTTGTACGACACACTCATATTATAGTCATTACGTATGTGTATATATATATATATATATATATATATATATATATATACATATATATTTGTAAAGACCCAAAACGTGAGAATGAATTTCGTGCATTACCGTCCTTATTGCAGAATTGAGGCGCTCTAGAACGAACATGTGCTCATCTGACAAACAGGATTCAACAAATCATCACCATCTGATCGGCCCAACTTGGAGCTTTGCTGCGGCACCGAGGGCGCCATTAATGGAAAATGTGCAGCAACCGGAGGACGTCTTCGAGGCTTCCGCTTTACTCATGATCTCAAAAGGACTTGAGCCTACCCCGGCCGCCTCGACAAGATGGGGAGGGGTTTTGAGGCAGCTGTGCTGCAAGTATTTTCTCACTGAATCACTCAAGATTGATTGTCGCAGGTCACAAAAGGATCGCATTTCGGCCGAAATGTGACGCTCTGATGCACTTTGCTGTTGTTCTTTGGTTCACATCCATCGCGAACAAACAAATTGATCTCACAGATCTGCACATTGTCGCGCTCCAGATTCGAGGTCCCGATGAGACTCGAATCGACCGAGGATCTTGCGGGTGCACCAGCAGACTCGAGGTCTGCAGCAGCTGCAGCATCTCAGCATGACTCAGAAATGAAGCAAGGTGGTTGGCAGCAACTCGCTCAACTCCGCGTGCGCTGTGCTGGTGTGGTGCTCG
>ADNK01001502.1:0-15040 GCA_000320545.1 Bigelowiella natans CCMP2755 | reverse complement strand
ACGTACTTTCCTTCCCCTTACCTTCCTCCCCCCCCCCCCCCCCTCCCTGCCAACATGTTATTGTCGCAGGAGGGAGTTTTACTCAAAGTACATATGGCGGAAGAATAGCACGAAATCGCCGCCTAAAGCAACCCCCCCCAGGGCTGATAATGAGACTCAAGCGCCTCCTGCTTTGTGTGTCGGTGAAGAGAACATGAAAAAAGACGTGGCGGAACGGCGGATAAGGCCATCATCAACAACAAACTACACGTACTTACATCAATAGCCAGATACTCTACCACACGCGTTAAGCATCCTCGCAGTATCGTTTTTTTGAAAGAAATTCATTTTTAATGGCAAAAACCATCAGCACCCCATACGGTAAAAGAACTGAGTGTGTGTTGCTGATGCCGTTTGAAAATATCCAAGTTTTTACGATAAGCTGGCAAGCGAGATCCCAGACTCCGACGTAATATGCTGCACAACCCACCGTTTCGCTCCTACCACGTATTAGAGCGGTTATCAACCCTCTTTTCAATACCTACTGAACGTGCTTTGTAAGCGTCTGATCGGTCTGGCCTCTCGTCGTCAAGAGCGTTTGTATGGCCGCAATAACGCGTTGTTATGGCTGACGTTTTGCAGAAGGAAGAAGGCGATGGTGACGGGGAAGGTTTGGTCTCTATGAGCCGAGTGGAAGAAATGTACAAATCGGTGCTGTCGCTTCATACATATATATATATATATATATATATATATATATATATATATAAATATTATATTTCAAAAATCATTGAATGCCGTCCATTTATTGGCTGAGAGGTACATCAGCGTTGACGCGAATTCAAACGTGTAATTTCCCGCTAGATTCAGCCTTCCTACCCATGAAATAGTCTACACACACACGCACACACACACACACACACACACACACACACACTTGATGGTTATTTAGTTTTCAAAGGATCAAATACATTAAACGCACTTGATGATGATTCGTTCAGTTTCTGAAGGCGCAGTCTCCGGAGCAGGAAGCTCTGCTAAATTTAATGCGGGTAAATGCAAATGATCCTATCCCCTCCTCTTTCTTCCGTCCCAACGCCCGCACATGCATCAGCAGACGAGCCCGTGCTCATATACTATATGATAGGAACTTGATAGACCGGGCGAATTTAACAACCAAAATCCAAAGGAGAACCTTGCAAACGAAGACCAGGCGCACAACGCCTCTATACTCTCGGTGGATACCGCTCTAGATTGCATAATATAAGAACTCTATATCGTATGAGAATTATCTCACTTGTGCGTGTGTGTGTGTGTGTGTGTGGGGGGGGGGGGGGGATTATGAGCAGAGAATAAACGTATAATTTGACATTTGCTGTTATCGTAACAAAACACCTTGGAAACATGACCGACGACTAGACTCTCGAGAAGGAGGCTACTGAGGAGGCAAGAATCTATAGGAATTCGCCGTTTCGCCGTAGCTACAAAAAGGATCGAGACCCACGTGATAAACTCGCACACATTCACATATACGATTGAACACTTCCTACAACGGGATGCATGCTATGTATAAATACACGCTGACAGTGCAAAAGGTTGATAATCCAAGAGATTGCTGTATTGCCAGAATAGACCAGAACAAAACGCCCAAAAACCTGGTATAAATCGGTGGAAATTACTCAGCTTACCGAATCCTGACTATTTCTACAGGTGTGAATCAAATGATCGAGGGCATGGAAAATCTCCGATTAAGAGGCCTTCAAGAGTACTCTCCACCATCTATAGCACTATGCTTTACCACATTACATTCATATGAACATATATATATATATATATATATATATATATATATATATATTAACCTTTTTCTCGTACTCTCCCCCCTCCCCCCCTCTCTTATTTCTGCTTTGTGTACATTTGGTCTTGTAGGTCAGTGTCAGATGAGGACTCTCTCGATCTTCCCGTTATCGGCACCGACTCAAAATCGCTCAAAATGGTGGCGCAAGATCCCTAATATTGATCGTGACTTCCGTTTTAAAATCCTGCCGTTTATCCACATCCCTTAGAATCATATATAAATAAATATACATTATATATTAATATATATATATATATATATATATATATATATACATATATCTTAATATATATGTTATGTCTTTGTGCGTGTATGTTCCTATCTATTTGGCCAAATGCACAGAGGGAGAAACTAAAGGGCGTTCTAAGGCGTATGAACGATGTGAGCCTGCCTTAGCGATGTTTATAAATCAATAGAAGCAATTAACGGCATTCGTAAATCAATAGAAGCAATTTCACTCGCAACATGGTACGATATGAACGCAGTTGTATTTGAGCGCAAGCGCGCATACAACACAACACATACAATACATACAACACAGGCACACACACACACACACACACACACACACACACACGTTAGCACACCCATACGCACTGAAACATCGATGTATTTCGCAGAAAGAGGAGAAGAAGCGGAAGTTGATGATGGAGGTAAGTATTCTCTGGCATGCACAGCAAATGCCTAGAACGGAATAGGGCACATTGCCTCCAATATTCAGATCGTCAAGAGGCCGTTGAAACTGCGCGCGCGCACACACACACACACACGCACATACACACACACATAGAGAGAGAGAGAGAGAGAGAGAGAGAGAGAGAGAGAGAGGCTCACATAATTTGTATCTATCGATAAACATATAAATATATATATTTCGATAAACATATAAATATATATATATATATATATATATATATATAAAATATCACATAAGGTATTTGAGTGATACCAACAAAATGTCTTTCGAAATAGGAAATGCAGAATAGAGCGAGTGAAGAGTACGACGACGAAAGGGTTAGCTCCCCTCCCCCCCTCCCCCCTCTTCTCCCCCCCCCCCTTTATATCTCTACTCTTTAACAATGTGATTTCTTTGTTTCTAATCACCAAAACGGCCATCCATGTGTCATGCCCTTACCCGAAGATTGAAGACGGCGAGAACGTGATATGCCTCTCGGATTCCCAAAAGAAGCGATACGTTCAAATCGAAGAGCCTCAGAGAAAAAATCCCAGGTTCTCCAGCTGCGCACTGAGCAGCGCAATTGACGAAGATATGCATCTAAATACATAGCAGAAACTCCAAGTTAGTGCGCGGAACTTGCAAGTTCGCGCGCAGATAGAGAGGTGTCATGATGCAAACGGAATGAGCTTTGCTCCGTTTCTCGTTGTTGTCGTTGATGCAATTGCTAAAACAAATGTTCGATTGCTTACTTTCGGTATGTTCTTTGCAGCTCGCTTATCAAGGGGATGGCGCAGGTTTTGCGTAGTTGGGAGTGTATAATGCGCGACGAGTGTTTGTGCTTGTGTTTGTGTTTGCGTGTGCGTGTGCGTGCATCATAAAGTAATTTCTCCATCATTAACCAACCACCCACCGCATCTCCTCCAATACTGCATCCGTCACATTTGACCTACCACAAACTACCCACTACCCACTATTAGGTTGTATCGTCGCTACGAAGGCCCGATCTCTCCACAACAGCATTCCAAGAGCATGGAAAGCGCAAAGATCCCTTGGGAAATAAGGATGACATCCCTGTCGGGCAGGACGATAGCCACCGAATAGCGAGGAGCAGCGCTTCTTCAGCGGCCCCCACGTTGGCTGGAGACGCTCCCGCGTCTTTCAATGCCGGGATGGAAGATGCCTATGGCGAGGAGGAAATGAAGTTGATGAACAACCTTCCCAATTTGTTTCGGGAGGATTTCGGGCCAGG
Source organism: Bigelowiella natans CCMP2755 (assembly GCA_000320545.1). NCBI lineage: Eukaryota > Cercozoa > Chlorarachniophyceae > Bigelowiella > Bigelowiella natans. Next base: position 11,275 of record ADNK01001502.1, on the reverse strand, counting down.
CGACGATGATGACGACAACGACAACAACAACGGCGGGAAGATAGGGACGCAATCAAAGCGCCAAAGAGACAACAGCTCCCCACCCTCCCCGAGAACGGCGAAGACGGCGGAAAAGGGGGGCGGGAACGATGATGCAGGGAAGGACGAACCTGGAAATCCGAAAATGCTGCAAAAGCGCAAGCTGTTAGGAGGACTTGCAGAAGGACATCAGGAAGTGGCAGCAGATAGTGCTCGTAATGTACGTACAGAACAGCCTGAAGGCGGCTTCAAGAAAGACTCCAACCCCTCTGATGCGCCGCATCATCAGCGTAAACCGTTGAACTGGACTGCTGTGACAGAAAATACAAGGTTAATTATGCATGCTAGGGCTAGGGTTTTCCTTCGACGATTTTTGGTTTTGTCGGAGACAAGATCAATCCATGAAGGAAAAGGGCGCGCATGGTAACTAGAGATTCATCAAAGTGCTGATGGCCGCTATAGTAGTGACAAATGCGTGCTGCAGCCCCCAAACCTTTCGTAACTACTGTGTCGGTGCTTGCCCCCTGTATTCCACCTTAGAGATGGGTTTCGAGACCCGAGCGCGCACACGTTTGAGATGCCGGACTCCGATGATGAAATGCCTTCAGAGGTGGTGTATTCCTCGACTTATGATGAGAGAGAGAGAGAGAGAGAGAGAGAGAGAGAGAGCGAGCTCGGGGCGATACCCACAGACTTATGCGTGTGTTTGCGTGCCTTTGCGTTTTGTTTCAGGTCACGAAACGGTTCTACCGGAATCCAAACCAAACCATGTAAGCAGCCGTGGGGCATTCATTGCTGAGCTAACGGGACATAAATGGAAACATATCAGTGAGATCTTCGTCGTTTCTTTTCTCTCTCTCTCTCTCTTCTCTCCCTCTCTCAGGAGCCTGGACTTTGATGATGACGGACACTTCTACAGACGATCGACAGGAGGGGGGGCAAGCGGAGGGCCTCGCGATGGGTGCGGCAGCAGCAATGATGCGGAGGGAGGCTTGGCTTGTGACGGCAGCCATACAAGGAAAGTATCACCTCCATGGCTCGCAAGTTATCTAGCATACCTTTCGCAGCAGCAGCGACTTAAGCAACGGAGGATGGCGACTCAGGCTCGAATAAAGGCGGCTTCTTCGCTATCGAATCACCCAGTTCTATCGTCCCTAGGCACTGTTCATCAGTCGTCGCGGTATTTCAATGTTTGGTGCGTGTGGGGAGGCAATGCGCGCGCGCGCACACACAGCAATATACATTGATATAATATATATATATATATATATATATACTTTTATGTACGTCACGTTGAATACATTCCCCATCCCCCCCTCCCCCCCTCTCTCTCTCTTTCTCTCTCTCTCCTTCTCTTCCTGTTTTTCGCCACCGCCTACACACGTATAAAGCCTGCGTTGTTGATGTATACCAAACCCAGATTCGCATGGAAGGAGTCCAAGAACGACGTTGTGCTCAGCGTTCCGGTACCCCTCGAAACGACCTCGAAGCACGTTGAAATAAAGGTAGTACTTCGCGAACAAGAGCTCTACATCTCTCGCCGGGAGCCCTCATCAGGCAGAGAGTCGCCGTACTACTTTCGTAGCATTGAGCGGGCGGGAGAAATACGGGCTTCTTCCACACAACGATTTGCTTCGAGCTGTTAGCCAAAACTCGCCAAGATTTTTATCATGTATGATGATGGTGGTGATGATGATGATGATGATGGTGATGATGATAATGGTGCTTACACGCTAGATTCGGCAGCGGAAGAAGGAGAAGATCAAAGCCCTCTGGTTCAAGCCTGAGTAATGCATATATGATACGATTGCTGCTCCGCTCGCACATTTGGATGTTGAAGAATATGTGCTCACTATATCTAATATACTTATTTTCTAGTCTCCAGTTTCCCCCGTGTTTTGGGTGTACCCTCAGATTGCATGCTTGTGTCCGTTTTTGTATGACACATGTGACTACATGCGCGCGTGGGCGAACCTCAATAGCCTGAGGAAGGTGGCCTCCTCTCAAAGGGAGGAAAAGACGCTCAAGGAATATATCTCTTTGTTAACTGAGAAGAATCGTGCAAGGGTATTTCTCTCTCTCTCTCTCTCTCTCTCTCTCTCTATGTGTGTGTGTGTGTGTGTTCTTCTGGATCATCTTCATATAAATTGTGCATTTTGTTTGCCTTCCTCGATGCCATCCTCAACGCGCGGTAACCCTACACCCATTTGCCCCAAGGTTGATGATGACGCCTACATCGCTCTTTCCAAGGTCTAGTGACTCGACGAAGTGTAAGAATTACGGGAAGATGCGCGGGCTGCTTCGGGACCAAATGGGCTTGAATTAAGAATATCCACAGCGTTCGCATCATCGCTTGAATTAAGAATATCCACAGCATTCGCATCATCGTAAGATGCAAAGCTCATTGTGCGTCGTTGTTGTTGTTGTTGGTGGCAGATATACACGATAGACCCGGCTACTGGCGTTCTGCTGCGCAGGTAGATTTATCACGGATTCACGTGTGCAGAAAACGCATCTTGTAATACAGTTTCTCTTTCCTCCCCTCTTCCTCATAATTCAGAATGGAACACAACCCCATCCTTCCTACGAAACAGCACCAAGTGTGAAATATTGCTAACTAAAAACAGCTGATCTTACGCATATACGTATCTTCTACCTACCTTCCTCATCACATCACACATCTCTCCCTCTCTCTCTCTCTCTCTCGCTGCCTTTCCATTTGTTCATCGTCCTCTCTTCTCCCGCAAGCCATCGTCCTGCAGCATCCGCGAATATGTACAAGGGAGCGATTAAATGTGCTTGAGGAACGATGCGTTTCGTTTATTTTGCGAGAACAATTCTTCAGGTAGTAGTTCCGACTCCGATGGTAGCAGATCTGCTGCGGGTCTACCATGAGGAGCTTCACAAGCACGCACGGCATTATGGCGGCTTTGTTGGAAAGGTATTCTTGCACGAAGCGTATGCGAATGCATATCATATATATATATATATATATATATATATATATTTATATATATATACAAATATACTATGTCTATATGTGTGTGTTTGTGTGTGCGTGTTTGATTTCTCCTTCGGTGCCTAATGACTGACCCCTCCTCGCATATAGACGAGGATGTTTGAGAGAATAGCTCCGAACTTCTATTGGGGATCGATGCGACAGGTCTCCGAACAGAGAAGGGAGAGGCTAGAAAATCGAGTCAACGATATATGTATGATGTATTGTATAAGCCATACGTTGGTTGGTACTGAATGAGCATTGCTACTGGCAGGATATAGGCAGCACGATAAAGAATTGCGTGCTTTGCGAGACTGCGAGGAAGAGACCGATCCACGAAACAGAGCCCAAACAGCTTTCCGTCAAAGTAGTGAAGAGATTGTGTGTGTGTGTGTGTGTGTGTGTGTGTGTGTACGTGTTTGACAAATATCATCGAAATATAGATGGAGTAGAGCGGGGAGGGGGGAGGAAAGGAGGAGAATCTCACGGTTGAAGAAGAGACTTCCGTATTACAATGTATTCTTCTGCCTTGGAGTTACTAGACACCGCGATTCTCTCTTCAGGTGAATGGCGATAGGCTATTCTGGGGCCAGCTTGAGCACCGCATAAGGCACTTTAATTACGAGCTTACTTCTGACGTCGACGAGCAAGAAGACGATGGAAAGTAAGAATAAACCTTTTAGTAATGTGCGCGTGGAAGCGTATGTGTATGTGTGTATGCACGTGTGTGCATTTGCGTGCGTACGGGTGTGTGTATGTGTGTGTGTGTGTGTGTGTGTGCGCGCGCGCGCATGTTTTTGGTGTGGAAGTAGAAGAACCGATTCTTAGGGCCTGATGCATCATTCTTCATAGAGAAATAATGGAGGAAAAGCTGTCGAAGTTTCAATACGCCTATCCGCACCATCGTTTGTACCATAATTGGGAGCTGGTATCTCACATCACACAACAACCATCCCCGCGAAGATACTCACCTGTCATTGATAGCCCCTCTCTATGCACGATCAGCGTATCTGATGTCTCTGATATGCTTTCCATGCGTGCTAATCTTAATCAGCGCGACTTCAACGATAGCCATCGCCTATTGGAGGTTGGTAGCCCCCTCCCCTCCCCCCCCCCCCCACCAATATATAACCTGTTTGAGACACGAGTAGTGCATACATCTCATCTGCTAAGTCTCAAATCGTAGGTCACCCTCGAGAAGGAGGACTGTAGCATTGAGTGGGGCGCAAGCATTGGGGTGAAACCTGAGAATTTGTTTCCTTATTCTCCACCAATCACACATTGAATGATGATGAAGATGACAACCTAGCGTAATATCTCCACTCACGTTCACAGCCCTTCTTCATACATACACGTATCTTTATGCGTTGTATCTTTCCCCCCATCATAAGGCTTTTTGTCACAAAAATCACCGGCGCGCTGAGCAGGAAATGGAGCTCTCGCTCTACCCCCCCCCCAGCCTCCTCAATATCGGCAAGAGTGGCGATGGCGGTGACCATCCGGAGATGGAGCGGCGACATGCGAAGAAAATCCATCGTAAAGCACCCCGTAGACTAGATGATTACGCTTTGGAGGAGTCTTTGGATGCAAGCCATGTATTCACAAGCGTCTTGCCTCGTTTTGCCAGTGATTTCTCAATCGAGGTCGTTGCCTAAAAATTGCAAACACCAGGGCTCATTGTGCTTTGCTTTCTGCCTGTCTACCCCTTCTCCCGATCTGCATGTTTCCCCTTACAAACGCGGCTCTCATTTCTCTCTACCTGACTTTTCGAGCGAGAAAGCTGATCCCTACCTAAATCAACTTAAATACTGTGTCTGTGACATCTTCTATGTCTCCGCCGACGTTGCTGGTGGTGCTGCAGGTTGGCGTGTGGAAGGATGACCGCGAGCTCCGCCTTGGCCAACTGGTCAGTTGGATGCATGTTAGGGTGTCCCTGTTGTGAGATGATATACGTGTCGGAAAGGGTGGTGCCTTTCCTTGCCCTTCAAGAGGAGCTGAATTTTGTTCGCTCCGATTGCAAATTGCTCTCTCAGAAGATCTCGATAACCTTTGATTTTGTGGAAGGTTTATGAGGACGAGCTCAAGTATCCTCCGGCAGTTCGCTTTGCTGGCCAGCAGAATATGGTTCGTCCTCTCTTTTGAACCCGAGAATTTATATCCGGCGTTTTCCTTCCTTCCTTGCTTTGTTCTTTGTCCACCCCACTTTTTTTTCTCCCCCCCCCCCCTCCCCCCTCTGTCTCTCTCTCTCTCTCTCTCTCTCTCTCTCTCTTTCTCTCTCTCTCTCTCTCCTCTCTTTGTCCAGTCTACCAAATTCCTATTTCTCTTCGCATTTCAGCCAGCACATCTATCACTTTTATATTGCTGCATTTACCTCAATGGAACAGTTCCTGGAGTTAAGAAATATGCAATCGCGGCTCACACATATACACGCACATGCATTCATACACAACTGGCATCATACAAGCACGCACGCACGTAAAGTACATTAGATAAAGATTTTAAAATCGAAAGATATAACAATCTGATATGCAAAACATTGCGGACCAAATCTCAGCTTTATAGCGTTATGATGGTAAATCCTGATGATTTGCGCTCCATTGGCTCGCGTCAATATCTCCACTGGATGCTAATCAACGTACCGGCGCAAGAAGCAGCGAAAGGGGTCGTCTTCTATTTATAAGAAGCATTTGTGTGTTATCTATGCTCTTCATATAACTCAATGTACTGCTGCTTAGTTCTCTAGTCTGGAGGAATGGCACACGCCTTATGAAGGTTCAGATATGCTTCGTAATATATACGTTAAAGATCAACGATACGTCGTCGTTTCTCTGAGAGTACGCATCAATAAATCTATATTGGGCGCATTGCCTTGGAAATAGAACAAAGAATACTTCTTGTGGTTTTTAGGCGAAATGGAGGAACCAGTGCCTTATCATAGACCGCTTCCACGCGTGGGTTCGCAGGTATACACAATTAATTTTCATGTGCAAACTTTACGGGGGGGGGGGGGGGGGGAGTTTTTAAAAACACAATCTGGAATTCCCATTTGCCTCTTTCTATCTTCCCCCATCGAAGGAACCGCTCCTGTTTTTGGGTTCCGGAGGACCAAAAACCTTTGGGCCCGAAACACCCCCTCTCCAAACGGGAGTTTTACTGAATTGTGGTCCTACCAAAACAAACTAAACCCCAAACCCCTTATAAAAGCCTTGTTGGTGTCGGGATTTTGGGTGTTTCCCTTACCTTAAACCCTTCCCCGCCGGGTTTTTTCTTAACCGGGATATGAGGGGGGTTGAAGAGTATGTTGAAATTCTGCAAGAATTCACAGATGCGCGTCCGATCATCGTAGCCGCGTCGTTCATTAGAGCAGCTGCAACTAAAAAAGACGCACTCAGAGCGGAGAACAATATCTAGACATGGCTACAAGAAATTCGATGCAATGCACGTACGAATTTAAATATTTGAGCACGTTGCCAATGACGAGCAAGAGTCTGATCGAATAAATAGAAACGTTGACGCATATTATTGCCATTGTTAGCTTATATATTTGCGTAGGATGCATTATGTCTCCGAGCAATGCATCATTTACGCTTTCGTGTGCTCTAGCACTACATATAGGATCGTACATCACAATGATTTGCGCTTCCCATGCTGAAGCACACGTGTTCAAAGCTGCAGTCGTGTGTATTGGGTGCCTGCTGCCTGCTGCCCTCATAGACTCCAAAACTTGACCGCAGGTCCACCAGCGATGAAGGCACAGAGCTAAGGTATCGGTATATATTCACCATTCTCGGTAAACTGCCTTTTAAGCTCCATCTAATGGAATCGCCTTAAGGTCTCGTGGAGGCGGAAAATCGACAGTGCACCGAGATGACAATCGACGTGTGCCTCCCCGTGATCCCATGAGGAGTCGAACCTCAATACCTGGCTCAGGAAAAACAGCCATCAGTTGCATGCAACTTCTTGCAACTTTTTGCTACTGATCCAGGTCCAAAAACCGAATGGGAATCATAAAGTGAGGCCCCGTGTCTGCTTGGGTTATGGTGGATCGGAGGCAACTTTCTATGAAGCGAATAGCGAAAGCTCGGCTGCAAACGGATGGAGAAGAAATTGCAGTCAAATCGCTGCTCAATTTCAATTAATGAGAAAAAAGTGTTGTGATGTTGTTGTCTCATCCATACGAGTACTTTCCCAAAAAGTTTGCCAGCAAACAGCAGATCTAGAGAACGGAAGTCGAACCCTTTGAATATTCTATTGCGACAATATGGTGATCAATGTCGCATTTGCTTTCCCTCGGGCGTTTCAGAGAATACTCGTGCAGAAGACAACCATAAGAAAATTGCGGATTTTTATACTTTATTTTGCAGAATGTTTGTCGCAATAGTAAAGATGTCGTACTTCATCATCGTTTGATTCTTAATTCTAAATAAATTAATTTTGATGATAATGTAATAAATCGCCCAAGGAGAATGGGAAGTGTAAACTGATCAATGTGTACGTCTGTTATCGCCATCTAAACGTTACGAAGGCTGGTCAGAAAATTTCGGGACATTTTCTAACCATAAAATATCCTAAAAAAGTGAAAACAATATTCTTCTACAGATGCCCATATAAATTTTCGCACATTTGTAGTAGAAACTAATTTTAGAAGTTTTCCCCATAAATAGAGCGAATAATCACCTTCGTTCGGAAATTTCTTTGCGAACGTTTTCGCGCAATTTTTAGCCACCCACCCCTGATGGAGAACGAGAAGAAGCAAGCGAAAGGTGAATGGCCTATGCAGAGCCTTAGAATTATGATCAAAACGCAGATTTGAAGAACATCCTTAAATATCATAGACAAAATGGGGAAAGGGGGTGCAATGGGAGGTGCGTTTGCGTTCAGAATGATGTGAGAAATTGAATGTGAAGGAAGGACGGGCCTCAAATACGAGAAAATGAGAGCAGCTACAATATAAGGATTCACCACCGTTAAATACAGTATTCAAAATATCAAAAAGGTACGGGAGAGATCGATGAGTCCCTCTACTCCCGGCAGCTCTATGTATTCGGGCATGAGGCACAGCGCCGCATGCAGGAATCTTCCGTGCTTCTTCTGGGCTTGGACGGACTCGGAGTAGAGCTAGGTAGTAACTGCGACCAGAGCGCAACAACCGATTATTCTTGCTACGATTGTTATATTCCACAAGAGCGCGAGAATAAAATCATGACCCTCCTCTCTTGATCTATTCCGGCAGCGAAAAACATAATTCTCGCTGGGGTGAAGGAAGTTGGCCTGCATGACGACTCGAAGGCCTTGGAGTCGCACCGCGCATCGCAGTTCTACATTCCGCGGAGTGCTGTGGGACAACCGTTGGCAGCGGCATGCCGAAATCAGCTGGCTGAACTGAATTCCTACGTCGATGTGCACGTGGCCAAGGGCGACATGAAGTCTCTCATTCGAAGCAAGAGGTTGCCTTCTTTTCTGTCGGCGTTTCTATGTTTTTGTGTAGTTGTTTACGTGTGCCATTGCCACGAAAGGGGGGAGGGGGGTTCTTGAGATGACGTTCAATTTAACGAGGCGTTCGAATTTATAGGTACACGGTTATTGTCGCCATCAACAAGACGGTGCAGGAACAGGTGATGATGCTGTCCTTTTGTGTGAAGCGCTATCACACTCTGTATACAAGCATATTTATGCAAGCCTATAATGCTTCCTCCATCGCTCAGCTACGAAACCTTTCGCCCTTTCATCAGTTACCTTTTGCGCGCTCCTCCTCGTCCTCTCTCCCCCTCTTGATCTCTTTCGCCCCCTCTAGCGAATAATGTCATATAATACCGCCTCATTGCGTACAGATCGATATCAACGAAATTTGTCGTGAGTGCAGCCTTAAATTCATCTCTGCGGATGTAGCCGGTCTCTTGGGTGCCATCTTCGTCGGTATGTAGATAGAATTCCTACGCATCGTCTGTTACGTACTTGTCGGTTGCGGGTAACGCCAGTCATTATTGACACACACACACACACACACACACACATATATATATATATATATATATATATATATATGTAATTCGACAGATCTAGGCCCATCGCATTTCGTGAGTGATCCGGACGGCGAAAGACCGAGGCGTGGGCTGATTAAGAAGTTTGCTGCCGGGAAACCTGCCGTGATCACCACTGCGGAGCGCCATGGCCTCTCAACCGGAGATCTCGTCACATTAGAGGAGGTATGATTGGTTCGTACTACTAGTAATAAGCTCTAGGTGGCGGGGGGGAAGAGAAAATCTAGCACTGACCCCAGTGCAAGATTTGTTTGGCGCGATTTAGTTGGGTAGCAGAAGGAAGAGAAGGTGTAGCATTGCATTAGGCATCCTATGTGCTGGGGGCCTTTGTGCTCTGGTTTGAGTTGTAAGCTCTGGTGGCTCTAGGGAAAGGAGTAGCATTCTTGTGTGTGTGTGTTTGTGTGTGTGTGTAGATATGTTTCTTGACCTGCAAGCCCTCATCCGCCCTCCACTCGCTGTCTTCCTCCCCCCCTCTTTGCCGCTCCTCCTATTCCTTCCTCCTCGTCCTCGTCTTCCTCCTCTTCCGTCTCGCCTTCATGTTACCTACTCCCTGTTAATGTTTGCAGATGAAGTTGTCTTCGCTCAATGCTATCAAGCCCAGGTGAGCGCTCTAGTCGCGATTCGGAACGTAACCGCACAGATAGTGAAGTATGCACGTGAAATAATGAGAAGATGGGGTGTGGGAGGGGGGTGGGGGGATGGGTCATTTATGAGTCTATATAAACACGTGTCTATAACCACCTCCTCGCGCACACAACGAACGATCATCAGGCAAATCAAATACATAAACTCCACAAGCTTCTCAATCAGCGTGGAAGACGTTCTCAGCGAGGGCAGCAGCAGCAGCACAGGGGGCGGCTACTTCCAACAGGTCAAACGGCCCATGGAAGTGGCGTTCTCCCCCCTGAAAAAGTGCATCAGCGCGCCGCAGATCGCGAGCGACATGGGGGAAGGCTTCACGCTCCACGCCACATTAAACGGGATCTCCGAGTTCAGGAAGCAGCGGGGGGGGGGCACGGGCGGGGCCACCACGCCCACCTTCCCCTCCCCCTCCTCCTCGGCGGATGCGAAGAGCGTGTATGATCTTGCGGTCAAATTCGCTAAAGACCAAATGCCGGACGCTAAGGAGAAGGTGGATGAAAAACTGTGCAGGAAACTTGCTAGGACCTCCTCGGCGGTCATCGCGCCGATGGCAGCTGTTATCGGGGGCATTGCAGGCCAGGTTCTTTTCTTTTCCCTTCCTTGTTTGGTAATCTCCCTCCTCCTCATCCTCCTCCTCCTCCTTATCCTTCTCCCACTTCCCCTCCTGCAGGAAGTGCTAAAGGCGGTCTCTGGCAAATTCACGCCGATCAAGCAGTTTTACTACTTCACCGCGGCCAAGTGCCTCCCTGCTGAAGAAGAAAAAGAAGATGAAGACGAAGATGGCACGCAGGATCGGTTCGAACCCGACGAAGCGCAGCACCACCGCTACGACGATTACGTTGCTGTTTTCGGGAAGGATGTGCAGGCGAAGATGTCGAGGCTGAACATGTAAGGACGAGCATGCGATAGCGGAAGATCACAGCAGTAGTAGTAGTAGTAGTAGTAGTAGTAGCAGCAGTAGCTATTTGGGTTTTTTCGAGGAGGTAGTTTGCCGAGTATTGTTTATATTTCCACACTCGATATATCTGTCGGCAGCTTCCTCGTCGGAGCGGGGGCCATTGGCTGTGAGATGTTGAAGAACTTCGCCCTGATGGGGGTCGGGGCTGCCAATGCGAGCCATCAAGCGAAGAAGGCCGAGGAGAGCAAGACGGGCGGCGTTGTCACCGTCACGGATATGGACGCCATCGAGCGATCTAACCTCAATCGACAGTAAGAAGCGATTGATTGCGCAATATAGTTGTTGGAATCTAGTAGTAGCCTACCGGCTGAGAGCCAAACAGAGCCAAACAGAGAGACACCAACACGCCATTATACCTGAATAACAACAATGCTCGAGAGGTGGTGAAGGGGAAAGGGGGGGGAGGGGGGGGGGGGGGGGGCAAAACTAGAACGAAATCATGCATCGAAGAAGCAATAGGGATTGAGTAGCTTCTATCTAGTTTGCTACGTGATGATGGTGGATTGACGATAATGATGGGGGTGGGGGGGATTGGCACGATTATTAGGTTTCTCTTCCGCCCTTCGGATGTCGGCAAGCTCAAATCTGATGCCGCATCTGCAGCAGCCCGCAAGATCA
>ADNK01001503.1:0-27904 GCA_000320545.1 Bigelowiella natans CCMP2755 | reverse complement strand
GTTTTTTCCCCCCAGAAAGGAAAAAAATTAACAGGGTTTTCCCCCCCTACCACAAAAAGGTCACTTCCAAAAAAAAAATGCCCCCCGGGCCCCCCCCCCCCCCCCCTTCCCCTCCTCACCCACATTCACAAACTGAATAATGACTATAAGGAACCTGATCAACATCCTCATCGTCTTTGCTGTCAAAGAGGAGCCAGAGAAGCTCATGTCCTACCTCGAGAAGCTTGATGTACACACACACACACAAATATATATATATATATATATATATATATATATAATATATAATATAGAATAGATTGAAGCAGTTCAAAATAAGACCTAGAATCACGTAACAGAAGCACAACTCCAAACCGATGAGGACAAGCACGATTAAAAACAAATGCGTTTTTCTTTCCTCCCCGGCCGTCGTACAACAACCGATTTTGGGCCCATATCACATCTAAGCACACCGATGATGATCTGTTCGTTTCGAAGGGAAAATGACGTTGTTGTTGTTGTTGTTGTTGTTGTTGTGGTTTGTGCGGACAAACTTTGTTCAGGTGTTTCCCGATGATGTTCCAAAGATGGTGAAGCTAATGCGCAACAACGATCTCGAAGAGGAAGCTAAGTGCGTCATTATCACTGTTATTTATACCGGGCTCAACTCGTAGTAGTAGTAGTAGTAGTAGTAGTAGTAGTATTAGTAGTTGTTGTTGTTGTGGTAGTTGTGGTAGTTATAACAAAGTGGGATCTAGCCTGATCACACGATCATTCATTTTGCGAAAAATAATTGCAGTAATGATAGAAAGGATGTTTACACTTTCCCACGTACATATGCTGCCTCTCCTCTTTTTGTGACCGTGGTCTCTCCCTCCTCCTCTCTTCCTCCCTTTCTTCTCTCTGCCTTATGTACATCGCCCAGGTATCTTGAATCGAAATCAAGATAGAGATGGGATCTCACAGCTGCTTCCTTCAGTCCCGAGGCGATGCATAATGATCTTCATTTGAGAGCAACAAAGACGTCATAAATTGCGTTGGATGATTGCCTGCATATTCGCACGTGCGTGAGAGAACCTATCATTGGTAGTCGATAATTATCGTATAAGCGTAGTCTGGAAGCACCTATTTGCTGCTGTTGCTCTAGCTAGCTAGTGCTGCTGACGACAAGTCCACACAAATCCTGGAACAGCCTTGCCAGCTTGCTTGCTTGCTATCTAGCTGAGCTATAGAGCTTTTGACGAGACATTTCACATGTGTACCACATGCTGATGCTACGATGAGGCACCTGTCGTGCTAACTAGCTATAGCTGCTCTAGTGCTAGCTAGCGTGCCCCGGAGGCGCGAAATGGGCTTCCTAGCTTCGAATTTTATTCTAGCAGCGGTCTAGCGGTACGATGCGTTTACTTGAGGTGGCAAGCTAGCTAGCTAGCAAGGTAAACTAACAGCGGCTATCATTGTGGCGGCTGCTACTCCGTGTAGATGTCTACATTTCTAGATTTGTATATACACTAGTACATGCTAGCATGTGGATGCAGCGCTGTCTAGCTGTGTGCGAATGTAACAACGTGTAGCATGCATGTGTGCCATGTCCTAGATGTCTTGTTGTCGCATTAAGCTACGTGTACGCACACGCACACGCACAACTAGTTCGCGCATGTACGTGCATTCAGAAATGTCTAGATGTAGATAAAATGCAATGATTAATATGAATCGAGTAACTTTACGTTGTATATGTTGTTGCGACGTACGTACTAAAAATGCACACGACATATCCTCCAACAGCTTATTGTCAATTTGAAGCGAAAACGTCGTGCATGTGTACTACTGTGATGACTAAAACGCGGCGAACTCCTCCATCGCTGATGCTCTTTTATATGATCCAGTTATCATTCCCCCCTCCCTTTCCGCAGGATCTGAGGGGATAGAAAATTCTATGAAGATAGAGGCTCAGAGAGCTTTCCCAAAAGTAAATCCCCAGAAGGGAAAGTTAAAAAAAAACAAAAAAACGACGATTCTTTCGTTTTTCACGCACAGCCCTTTTATTCCAAAAAAAAAAAAAAAAAGGCCGCCCTCATGCGAGGAGGTACGGAAAAGCAGCTTATGCTAGCACAAAATAGGGGAGCGACACCGTTATAACATCTGTTGTTGCATGCATGTGAACGGTGGCGAACAAAACCATATTCATAGTGCTTTATTAGCATCATCCTGTAGTATCTCTCTCTCTCTCTCTCTCTCTCTCTCTCTCTCTTCTTATATACCGATGATGACCCGGACGGCAGCCTCGCAACTATCATCATCACAACCGTCGTCTCCCACAGGAGGAGGAGCTGCGCTAATCCGAGGCAACACAGGGTCGGAGAGGCCTCTCTTGGGCCTCGGCGGCTCGATTCGTACGATGGAGATGAGGAGGAAGAAAGACGTCGCTGCAATCGTTTGCATGACTGACAAAACAACACACGCACACACACACACACACACACACACACACACACACAAAAGAGGCTCAAGAAGGTAAAAGACATTGGAAGGGATATTTGTGAGGGGCTTTCATGTTTTCAGTAATGGCCGCAGCAGCATCACCATCCTCATAATAACGGGGAGAAAGGCCTCACACACGGGGGCATGCATACGCTCATTGATTATCACATTGGAACAACGGAGGTCGGTTGACCTCCATATTCAAAGAACATCGCAACGTATCATCAGACGCAAAATAACTGAGGATGCTTATGGCCTTGCCCCCCCCCCCAAAACTCAATCCAACCCATTTAAAAACACATACTTGCAGTGATAGTGAAGGTCACGGAATATGAATAGTGATCCACCAGGTACCCCCCCCGCACCGCGCTTCCACTTCATCCTACAACAGGGATGCTAATAGGATCGAAAAGAGTCCCGGTTTTTAAGCGACTGCGGAGATCGTGTGAGTGTCCGTGAGAACAAAGGGAGATGATGATGAGCCGCAGTTCTCGGCGTACAGTCTACCAACTGAGTTCTACATCATGACTCAGTCGTCATATTCCACCATGGTAGGTGGTCTTTCTGCATATTACCAAAGAAGTGCGAGATCCTTCTTTAACTTAATTTTGTAAATAAAGATAGCGATCACAATGCTCTCATAATTAGACAAGTCCGCCCTTCCGTAAAGACCAGGTCCCCCCCCTCCTCCTCCTCTTCCTCCTCCTCCTCCTCCTCATTCTCTCATGTGTATCAGAGCTTCGCTTCCAGCTCTGGAGATGGAGTTCCTCTGGAGACGCCTCGGGTAGAAGACAGACTTCCCCCCCCCCCCCCCCCCCCTCTCCATCCCCCCATTTCTCCCCTCCAGCAACCAACCTTTCCGATGAATCTAACACATCATCATAGGTAGGTGGCAGCTCCTGCTGTTGGTGAAGCCCTGCTGGGGGGCCCATAGACTTGACCTCTTCTCTAGTGCGAGAGTTACTGCATGAGGGGCGGCAGCCGTCTGCGTGGAAATACCACCAGCAATAACAACAGCAGCAACGAAAATCAACATCAGAAGCTCATCCGAAAGATTCTCGACGAAATAATGCCGCAACCCTCTCCCAGGGGCGGCTCCCGCACGCACGACGGAACAACAAGCTAGTGTTTGGCGTTTGCTCTGCTCTGGGAGGGTGTACGGAGGAGGCATCATCATGACACTTGGTTCTTTGTTGTTCTGTCTCCTATCATCCATTAATCTGTTCCTGTCTTATTATTTCTCTTTCTCTCCCTCCCTCTCTCTCTCTTTCTCTCTCCCTCGCTCGCTCTCGATGGCAGGTAGTACCCCGTGGTGACTGAGGGGGTGAAGGGAATAGCGAGGGGGTGGGCAAATCCGCTGGAGTTCCATCCTCTTCATCATTATCTACAAACGCAGGACTGACGACGAACAATACACACCGAGCAGGTGGAGGGGGGGAGGGGGGGAGGGGGGGAGGGAGGGCGGGGTTGCAAGAGGAAGATTCAATTGGGTTTTTAAGTAGTCGCGTGCGAAAGACTGATGAAGGTATTCCTTCCACTTTCTTTTGGGATAATAGCACAGCGGTTTGGTGCCGTATTGCATCACCATGCTCATGGAGGGGGGGAAGTCGTTATTCCCCAAAACAATGGGAAAAAGAGAAAGGGTATGCTCTTCTGTCTCCCAGATTACACAGACTCGGTCTCAAGCGTCTATCTTCATCTTCATGTGCTACCCATCTACACGCACTTACTTATTATTGATTGAATCCTCGTTGGGAATGCTCGCTGGCCCCATCCCCTCTTGTCTAGCTTTGCTCTCTGTCTTCGAACAGCTTGTATCGAAATCTGTGGCGGGGTTCAGAGAAAGGGGAGGGGGGGGGGGGGGGTTATATGTCTGGTATGTAGTATATCGTGTGCTGTTTTTTATTCGATTTGAAACATATATTACATTCATCTGCTGCGGTGGCCGGTTCCAATCGAGTGTACGGCCCATTTCTATCAGAGGAGGCCACCCCTCCATCGTGCGCTCTTCGCCTTTTTAGAGTGACGACAACGGCGCCGGGGGAGGACAGGGAAATGGTTGCAGGAGTAATAGAAAAAAAAAAAAAAGCACAATAATTATAATAATAATAATAACGATGAGGAAGACTTCAAAGATGACATCTTCATGACCCAACAAGAGTGGATGGGGATGCTCTACCTGCGGTTAGACACCATATCGGCATCATTGAAGAAGAACAAAAGAATGGCTGGCGGAGCAGAAAGGCCTGATATATGTGTGTTTTGTGGGAGGGTGCGTTTGGGCGTGCGAGCAGCATCGAAAGCAGCGCCAAATCCAATCTCTCTTTCACGTTAATCAGAGTTCATTCGAAAGGATTCCATGTGGAGTTAAATATCTCGATGCGAAGGACAAAGCCACGAGGCGACAACGCCATCATCGACTCAGCTGTCAATGCTTTGCGTGAGCAGCGGTTCTGCCCATCATGTACGCACACGCACATAACAGTAGTTCCTACCCGCTCCCACCATGAGTACCGTTCGCAGACCGTCAATCTTCGTAGGAGGGGGGGGGGGGAGAATTTATCAGAACAAAAGTTGTTGTGTTGTGATTGCACACACACACACACACACACACACACACATTACACACCATGAATGGAGCAGCTCGAAAGAGGGATGGTTAATGCAAATATTCGGCATCATCATTAATCAGCGCCCGCAGCAGCAGCAGCAGCAAGATCATCACGCACCTCCCAATCGTCTCCGAAGGCCAAAAAGAGGAAAATGGCGATGATAGGCCCCGTGACGGTAGATATCAGCTGCAGAATGTACTTGTTCGTCGTCGGCTTTGACCTCTGGGTAGTGGCGCCAACCAAGGGCCGTCAGAGAGACGCACATGCGACGGCCATCATCGTATTAGAATCATTTGTGTAGTAGTGGTGTGTACATGTGCGCGCTCTAAAAAACCTGGTTGGAAGGGATCGAATCCGCAAAAATCGTTTCCACGCCCGTATTCCAAAGACCCTATACCAAATGCAGTCAAACAAGATGTGCCGATTCACGTTGAGGAGGTGGCTGTTGTTGTCTCGTGG
The DNA here is from genome assembly GCA_000320545.1 of Bigelowiella natans CCMP2755. Taxonomy (NCBI): domain Eukaryota; phylum Cercozoa; class Chlorarachniophyceae; genus Bigelowiella; species Bigelowiella natans. The sequence continues at coordinate 22,373 of ADNK01001503.1, read as the reverse complement.
ATGCAAATGAGGCCCACAGAGAGGAAAGAGAGGGGGACACAAGGGCGGGGTTGGGGAGAGGAGGCATGACAATCGTAATGATAAACGAATCTAGTCAACCTGGTAGGACCCCCAGCAGCTCATAGCGATGCATATGCATATGAATCTAAGAAGAGGGGGAAGCGAGGATGAGAACTCACTTTTGGAACATGTTTGCGAGTCCTTCCGGACATTCTCCTCCTCCCCCCCCCTCCGCTCCCTCTCCTCTCCCCTTGTATGCACACACATCTACATCACTAATCTTGGAAAATATCTTGGTTCGGAGCTTGCGCGAATGAAGGTGCACGCCATGTTGGACGTCCTTCTACTTACTGGATGTTCTTATCTGCTCCGTAAGCGTACGCGTTGACTGTGAGCATGGTAGCCACGACCTAATCGGTCAGTCCGTGGAGAGAAACGTGAGCACAGGACCAAAACGTCGGGGCCCGATGAACGACTAAGATGAACGACTAAGACAGGCAGGTGGTGGCAAATAGAAATAAAATGAAGCAAGAGAACACTCACCGCAAACAGCCCTACAATGCCCGCGAGAACCAAGACTCGATCGCGTCGCCAATGGTCAGCAAGGACCCCGGCGAACACAGCAACGCTATTTTCAAATCGGAGGAGCAGTGTGATATTGGTTACATAATCAGGCAAGAAGATAATAAGATCAATGAGTCGAGTGTACATGGGAGAAGGGGGTAGTGTGTGGTGTATTAGCAGATAATTACATTGCTTGGGCCCCCCCCTGGATGCCTTCTACCAGTCCGACACTCCAGTTCGACCCACCGGCAAGGGCGTAGAGGTATCCACTCAGCACAGAGAAACTCCATACACCTAGCAAGAACAACACAGAAGAGATAAATAGTGAGTGCCCAATATAGATTTCTGTAGGAATGCATATTTTCCTATGCTCAGTACTCTCAACCCACCTCTAGCTGCACCGCCGCAGAGAGTGTAAACATAGGCTTTCATGACGTTCGGGTTTGTTCGCTCATCATGGTATACGCGCTCTGCTGCCAAGGAAGCGTGATTCCCTGCCCCGCGTCGAGGGTGAGGAGGCTGCAGCTGTTCAACTGCCATGGGAATGGCTGTGAGTTCCGCTCCGACGGTGAGTCGGCCGGTTAATACGGGCTATGATTGAATCCTTCGCGGATGAGTGAGGATGTATATTGTATCGTGCTATGAGGTCGGTGAGTGTAAGAGTCGGGTAGAAGCTCAAAACTCCTTCCACGAACAGTAATTGGGCCTACAAGCAAACGAAGGCAGCCGCCGAGTCGGCATTCATTGCTGATCGTCAGGCACTGGTGAAGGACAGCACAATAATAACAAATAGCATTTTCATGCTAAGACAAGGGAATTATCGAAACAATTACGGAAAATAAATCCCAATTTCCAAATGGAAGAAATATCTGGAGTTCTCTATCGAGCTCAATGAATCTCCAAGCCACAGTTACTGTGGTATAGCCTAAACAATGTTGTCGTCGTGGATAATTCTACTACGTAAAGGAGTATGTGAGTCTGGATTTGTTGAACATAAAATCTCTCCGTGGCAATTGTATCACGCCAGATCCCACTAAGATTGTATATTACGACAAGGAATTCAGGCAGCATTTTTTACAACATCAGCGGAAGATTTCCATGGTACCACATTTTATTTGGCGTCCAATTTCTAGAAACCAGATGTGGTGCAGTGCGTTCACAGAATACGACAACGGCACGTCGTCTAAAGAACTTCCTTTCAGAAAAAGTAAAAATAAATGATGTTCATAGCATGCGACTGAAAGAAATTCTTGTCGATGTGGATGAAAGGCATCGATGGCTCAGAATCGTGGAAGAGAGGTCGGGGCTCGGGAGGGGTATCACCGAAGCGAGCGAGATGGGGGAAGAGAGGAAGGCTTGGACACAAACCATGCCTCTTATGGTAATTGCAATTCGATCGTATGACAGGTAGATAATTAAGAGACAAAAAGAGCTAGGATGGTGTTCTCTGGTATCGTGCAAGAAATGGGAGAGGTGGTGTCGATGGAGGAGCGAGACGACGTGAAGCTTTGGAACGGGTCAAAATAGATAAATCTTCTTCTCCCATGAGCATGAGGGAAAAACCGTTTTTACTAATCTATCACCAACTCTGATCCTCCTCTGAAATCCGTTTGTACCCACCCCCACCCCCACCCCCACCCCCATCCATCCCCGGTAGAGATGTTTCCAAAGGGACGATTATGACCGTGCGTATGAACAAAGGGCTAATCGGTGCATATTCGGGCTGTAGTATCGGTAATGTGCATATCCGAAGAAATAAATTGATCAGCATGTTTTGGTCACCACCTTCCCACTTCTCCTTACGCTCAAGGAGAGTCTTTCATGGATGCAACCTCACAACTACTACTTTACTGCTTCTGCTACTACTACTACTACTACGACGACGACGACGACGACGACGATGACGACTGCTTTGAATCTTCCGTCCCTGCAGCTATAAATGGCGTGTGCCTCACCGTGACCGAATTCGATCAAAAGACTGCGAAATTCGGTACAATTTGATCAACATCAGCAATCCAATAGAGTATCATGAGAGTGGGGGGGGGGGGCTAATGAGTTGAATCGCAAAGAAATGATCGGTACAATTGGCGTGAAAGGGAGGGAGCCGCACGCGGCACTATCGTATTCAAATTTAAATCAAATTTTGCTGAGTGATTGTGTCGGTGGTAAACCAGGTCTTGCACCTGAAACTTTGCGAAGGAGCAACCTCAAGTTCCTAAAAGCCGGAGACCCCGTCAACGTGGAGCCAAGGTGCTGCAAGAACAGCTTTCCCGAACCGTCAAGCGCTACATAAAACGCTAACACACGCACTGACACACACACACACACACAAACACACACACACACACACCAGCATTTACACGACGCGCACGCACTCACAAATGCCGCTTTTTACATGTACTCATAGCCTCAAGATGACGGATCGAAACTCGGGACATTACGTGCAAGGCCATGTCGACGCTACAGGAAGCATCCTCAAGAAGGAGAAGGATGGCGACAGCTTGCGCATAAGGTGCAACTATGTGCTCGGGGGGCATCCTTTCCTGGCTCATCCGTTCATTTATTCAATATTACAATTTTGATGGCAGCGGTGCGAGAGCTTGGTCGTGAGAATTCACCAAACATTCTTTTTATGCAGAATCGGGAAAGTGCCTGAAGAGCTTATGCCTTTCATCGTAGAGAAGGGGTTCTTTCCGCTAATTAAACTGGCGAGCAAAGCAGCAGCTACACAGCAATATAAATCTCCTGCATGAATTTTCCTAACTAGTACAGCTATGTTTGTAGTGGCCTGTCCTCATTCCCCCCTTTCCACCTCTTTATAAATGTGCACACAAACACACACACACACACACATACACACACACACACACACACACACAGAGTATATATAATTAGGTACATTGCAGTGGACGGGACCAGTCTCACAGTCACCGCGGTGTGAAATTAACCTACTTAAACCCGCTACCGGTTTCATACCGCATGCGACGCTACTCGCACCTAATATTCTGAACATCATTTCAGGGCAACATTAGAACAACTCCTAATAGTATCTTGCAGAATCTAAGGGGCTGTGTGGTTCGGTTCTGCTGCTATAACAACAGGTGGACACGATTGCGTGCTGGTTCGAGTTTATGCTGATAGCTCACACTCAAAAAGCGATCATCGTACCGAAGAAGCCCATCGGTGGCGCTGTGAACCTCGAAGTCGACATTATGGCAAAGTAACAACCGAAATTATTTTTCGCTGCTTGTCTTTTCACTGAGCCTTTCTTCTGCCTCGGACTTTGCCTGCTCCGGGGCAGTTCTCAAGCTAACCCTTCGGTTGTCACCACATTTGCACTAAAAGGTATTGCCTCACCTCGGTGAATCAAACGATCATGGCCTTACGGAAAGAGGTGAGCAAATACTGCGGTGATACTTTATTGTCAAATATTTTTGATAAGCCTGGAAATGACGCGTTTGTGCCCCGATGATGCCTTCCGGTATGGCTTGATCGGCAATCATGTTCTCACATTCTAGACATTGTCCAATTAGGTGAGCTGGGTAAAGAAGATCCTCGGGGTATCGCTACTGGCAACTGCGTGTGCTTTCGCTTTCGCCAGCCAAAAACGAAGGCAATGACGATCACCGGTAGGGTCTAGCTAGCGAGGTCTAAAATAACTGAGCGTCATCATTTTTGTGTGCAAAAAAAACAACATGGCGGGCGTTCGTGTGAAAGTTATCCAGTTTATAGGTAGAGGTAGATCGATGAAGTGTGGCCGTAATCATGCTTGCGCATGTGTGCCAGCAGATGCACGTACGTGTACTGCGTCTATGTGCCTGCGCATTGCGTGGGACGACGGCCTGCGCATTGTGTGCATCGACATCTGTTCCGATGCACTAGTGCACATGCAGACTCGCCAAAGCAGGGCTTGCATGCGTGCAGCACTAGCTAGCTAGCCATTAGCATCACACATGCATGCATGCATCGCACACATGGCCAAGACGCGAGGCATTGACGGCAAGGTCACATCGCTCGACGAAATCATAATCAATCTTGATCGGCAACGTCGACGATGTCGCTGTTGATCGCTCAAAGTTGACATCGTCGACGAGGTACGTAGCATTTTGTCGACGATCATAGCTTGACGTCGATTTTGTCGACGAAATGGCCATTTCGTCGACGATGTCGACCTGAAAAATCATGCGCATTCATTTGTGACGCATGCATCGTGTCTGCTCGTCAGCTGTGCACAGCTAGACAGTGGAGTGCAATGTGACGACCTCGCAGACACAGCTAGACAGCGGGAGGCGTGATGACTGATGTGCACCTACAAATTGCAAATTGAACGTGTGCAAGCGTAGCAAAGCACATTGCGCACACATCTAGACATGCTAGCATGTCTCATTGGCATGTGTGCGCATGTCTACTAGCAGTGCATGTCACAGTCGCTGCACATCCATGCGGATGAGCGTAGTGCGCATGCAGCACATCACTAGATCAGCCCAACAAGTCCTATCTAGCTATGTAGCAAAAGCGCATGTCGAGACATGTGTCGTTGCATTGCACGTCTAGCATGCTGCATGTGTACATGTGCTGCATCCCATGCGCTGCTGTCGTGTGCACTCATTACATGCAAACAGGCAATGGCCTAAATGTGTGTGTACACACACATAAATGTGTTTGCTATGACTTATATAAATAACATTATAGCAGCATGAATATATGTACTCATACGTACACACACATACATAAACATGTGTATATATATATATATATATATATATATATATACATGAAATAAGGTCTCATCATCCATCTCTAATTTGCAATCCGAATGACAACCTTCCCCTTGGCATGATAGCTTTCCTGAAGCTTCATCGCCTTCTTGACTTCACTGAGCTTGAATTTATATGGAGAACGACGGTCTAAAACCGGCCTGAACTCACCTGCAGCTGCGAGCCTCACCAGCTCATCTAGGTTCCCTGTATGACAGCGTTAAATACATATCTGAATAGTTTTCGTCATTATATATTTAAACGGTATATCTCACGTTTCTCCCCCCCCCTTCTCCCTTATGCATGACTCTCTAGCAAGACCATTGGTTGGATCCGTATCCATAAAATGCGTCCACTTGGGGTAGAAGGGCCAGAATATGCGCGTGAAGAGAGCCCGCGACACCATCTTTCCCAAGAAAGAATACAGCCCCATCAAGCTGTGGATTTGCATGTACCGTTCATCGCCGGTGAAGGTCAGATAGCGTCCGCCCTTCCTTTGATTATTCGAGAAACACATTGCTCTTTATACGTAATAGAGAGGATATCGGCAAGAAAAGGCACAAAACGTGAGCGTCGCGCATCGAAAACATGATACGGCTATATCTCAAAGGCACTCTTCGCCACCCCCTGTCGACGCAGGATGATGATGGTAGAGTTGGCTAGCTATGGGGACTGAGTGTTTCATGAACCGGCCGTGTCACACGCTGCCGAAACAAAGAGCTTCGGCAACATAACAGAAAATGTCAGGACCGAGGACATCGAAGAATGTTTTTACATTTTCTTGCAGCTTACTTCTATTAGATTACTACTTCCACGACAGCTACTCCCCCATTTTCCTATTCTACTTAAGCACTATCTAATCATTCCTCTTCTTTTACATCCTTGGATGACAGAACTCACCAGCCTGTTTTCAGCACTCCGCCCCTCTTGGCAGCTCTTCGCCACGACTCGTATGACCCGACTAAATCTACGACCATGTCGAATTGATTCTGGTTATTATTTGGCTTCCATTCCCACCAGTTCTCTCTCCGGTAGTCAATCACATCATCCGCCCCCAAGCCCACTAGACGTTTTGCCTCGGCGGAGGAGGGGGAGGCGGCGGCGGTCACAGCGACATGCGAGGCGCCATAGTTTTTAAGAAACTGCAGCAGGTGAGAACCTACCCCGCCCCCACCCCCTAGTACGAGGACGCGGTCTCCTTTTCTAACAGAGCTCTTCGCGGCCAACATCGCCGCTAGGGCGCTTGATGGGATGGCAGCAGCCTCGCACGCACTGAGGAACCCATTGCTTTTGTTTCGGCTACTGGATGGAGCCTTCAGGACAATCTTCGCCGAGTGAGCTGTTTTAACAAGGGCATAATCCGCCAGCCCTCCCTGCGGTCGAAAGTGAAACATCGCCACGACAACATCTCCTTCCTTAAATTTAGACAGCGAGGAGCAGGAGGAGGACGACGTTGGCAACTTCAAAACCACGCCGCACACGTCGCCACCCGGTATATACCTAGAAAAAGATGCGCGCTTATCACCGAAATAGTTTGGAAGAGATTCGAAAAGTTGTGTGGAGGACGGCGGTGTTATTTCCCCGTCCGCGCCCGGTTATTACTGTATTTGGAGGCTTTTATCAAAGAAAATGGGAACCATTCCACGACAGAATAAAAATTTTTTTAGTGTTATATCGCACACCTTATGCAAAAACAATTATTGACGAAAAATTAGGTAAAATAAAGAGAAAGAGAGAGGGAGGGAGGGAGAGAGAGAGAGAGAGAGAATTTGGGTTCAAAAGCTGTACTCACGGGCATTTCGGACCAAAGTAGTCACAATCCCCGCGCAGATTGCGAATATCTCCTGGAGCAAGAGAGCAGGCCAAAACCTTGATCAGCATCTCGCCCTTTCCAGGCTCTGGCACAGGCCAACACTCAGAAAATCCCACCATATCGTCGATCTTTCCATATCCCTTTACAGTGACGCATCTCATCGTGGCTGGTAGGCTGTTCGAATGCTTCAGCTCATCAGCCATTTTCCCATCGAAAGAGCTCTCACCTCCCCCAGCGAGGCCTCTCGATAGCGAGCGGTGTTTCAAACGGGGATTAAAGTGCGCGAGCCATCCTTACAAAGAAGAATGCAACTCCATCAAATAAGTAATCGAACTAATCTTCATAGCACACAATACCTAGGATCCGACGATGAGGCGGATTCCATGAGTGCGTGAGGTCTTTGCCAATGTTCGCATATCTTCCTCCTTGGACTTGCCGTTCCGTGGGCCCTTGGTTATCGGCAGGGTAAGGGTAAGGGAATAGCCCGTTGAGTTCCGACGCTAGGGCTAGAAAGAAAGAGCAAGAAAAGGAAGAAAGAAAAACCCGAGCAATTTGGTTAGATTTTCGAACATCAGATGATACTCTTGACAGCATCATTCATCATGCCACCGCATTGATTACGGATCATGTAAAAGACCAATCGTCGGAAGAAAGATGAGCAGTGTGATGCACGCCGTCATTATGTTCCAAATCCAAAAGGGGTTCTTCCGGTCGGAATTCGTGCTCTTTTTGGAAATTAGTCGACGACTCTAATATTTTCATTTTTGAGCGGGGAAGGATGTCGTATTACAAAAACGCTGGTGACTTGATTTCAATGGCATCTCGATCAAACGACATCGAAATATGGGATATTTGGCGACAATTCACGGCTCTTCAATTTTGTTCTAGCCGTTGAGACGGTTCATAAAATTGTAGTCAGCGACGTGTTGTGTTGATTGTCGTATGCACAAAGTAAACTGCAATGTTCTTTTTTCCAACATGAAAGGGCACCTGAGACAAAAAGATGAAAAGAAAAACTACGACATTTATGTCAAACAAAGGCGGTATTCTCTGATTAATTCGATATATGTCTCTTTCTAAACATAAATGACCAGAAAGCAAACGAACAATATCGCAAATATAAACCTGAGTTGATCATTATTCGAAGTCTGTCCCAACTGCTTTCCTTCTCCTCACGCACCTTTGGTGAGAACCTATCATAGATATACGGTGGCCCCTTTCGATCTATCATAATAAAAAATTAACACCCCTTTTTCTACGATCACAGTCACAATGAGCTCCGCTTTAAATTCCACTGAGATGCACGTAACAAGATCTACCACCAAGACCCACCATCACATGTCGAGCCATCACTCGAAGAGCCAATGGTCAATCGGCGGGTAAGTACCAACGATGTTGTTAAAATCCAAGAAGAATGTTAATGATTTCTCATCACTTCCTACTATTCTGTCACAGATCCGCACCTTCAAAAGCTACCAAGCAGGTTTGGAACAAAAAGTCGGGCTGCTGGGAGTCAAAGGCAGTAACTTCTGCTGCTCCAGCTAGAGCTCCTGTTCGAGCTCCTGCTACTTCTGCCCCAGCTCGTGCTGTTTCTACTAAGAAGGAAACAAAGGTAGATAGAGATATTTCTTTTGCATGCAAAGATCTGTTATTGAATAGTATCGTTCCTAATGTTTATTATGTTGCAACTTGTCAGGAAAACTCCATGCCAAAGAATTCCGCTCCTACCTCACAACCCAAGAAACGGGGCCAATCATCAAATGCTTTTGCTAATGGTACCCGACCGGAGTGCGGAAACTTCATCACTGATCGCCCTTCTACCCGAGTTCATGCACCACCCGGAGGCCGCTCCCAGATTACATTCGGTTAAGTTGAATTGGATTGGACGAAGCGGAAGCTGTTGATCGTCTATCGATATGCGGATTGTTGATGAAGTCTAGATTAAATGCACTTCAATTTAGTCGAAGCTCCCATTCCTGTAATAAAGAATGGGGCTAAAGTTAACATTGCTACTACCAATTGTGAAATCCAAATAGTAACATCTAGCTGGTATGGCTAGCTAGCTAGTTAGCGACCATATATATATATATATATATATATATATATATATGGTCGCTAATAGTTATCCATACTAGCATGCATTGCGCCCTCCATCAGCTTGCTAGTGCTAGCTGTGCTGCAGTCTAGCTGTTCTATTGTTAGATTCTAGATCGAAATTGCTAGATTGTCCGCTCTAGCTAGCGCTGCAATCTAGCAGTAGCAGTTGTATCTCTAGCTATAGAGACTATAGAGGTGTGTAGATGTGCATGCAGTGTCGCCACATCTAGACATCTGACTAGTTCTAGCAAAGCTGGAGGGACATCTAGACATGACTAGCAAGCAAGCTAGCAAGTAGTAGGCAGTCTAGCTGTTTAGCAGTCCCTTTGCGCTCGCGTGCTAGCTAGCTAGCATGTCTAGATAATCTAGATATCTAGATATATGCGACCAACTAGCCAAGCTAGCAAGTGCATGCTAGCATGGCTAGATGGCCTGCTAACTGCGTAGCTAGAACAATGCACGTGTACTACTAGCTAGCTAGCTAGCTAGTCTAGTAGTGTACAGCATTATTCTGGATTTTTTTTAAAAGTTTAAACCATTCACCACGTACTAGCGTACACTACGAACTACACTAGAACACATCTGTACATAGCAGGCTAGCAGGCTGGCATCCAGACGTTTCAATGTCCTCAACCAGTTAATAACTCGATCGATGCAACATCAACATCTAGAACATCAACACAACTAGACTATAAATGAATCGAACTATGACATGTCGCCAGCTTCGCAATCAACGCGCTCTTTTCGTCCACCATAAACAAACAACATCGGCATATCTAGATTATTGCCTACACTTCTGGCAGCTCATCGCCATCATCAGCGCAATCCATCGGCTTCCAATAGTTAATCTCGTCAAATGCAGGGTCACGCGCCTGTTTGGGTGGCCGAGGTAGGTGAATGTGATAGTGATTTTCATCGATATTCATAAGCCGAACAACACGTTTCGTCGGCAATCCTATCCCGAAGACTTGGATGTAGTTGCGCGAGACCGTGCGGGGATCCACCTTCACCGTCAAACCAAAGATTTTTCAAAAGCGCGAACGAAACACATAATTTCATGCCACGTCGTGAGGAATTAGCATCGGTAGTATAACACAGAAAGGCAATAGCGACGATATATAACACACACGCACACGCACACGCACCCACACGCGCAACCTGATCTATCGTCCCTTTATTCGTTGCCTCCAGGACACTGTTCTTCGTCATCACCTGCACAGAAATGAATACAGCAAGCGGAAGAAAACAAGAGGAATTTGAGGTCATGTGAATAAATAGCGGAGGGAACGCGATGGGAATGTAATGGACGTTGACGAAATTGAAATTAAGAAAAAAACACTCAATTTCTTTCGGCACGAGATGACGATCATCACTGATCGAGTCAGAAACACGCTTTGTCTCCTCATCAGTTCCTTTCGCCCCTTTACACTGCAAAGCATTTTCTATCATTACGTGGAGTTGCAGATTTAGCAGTCGGGAGATGGCTCTCAACTCCGAGACCCCAAGAGGGTAGTACACTTTGCGGCCGTTAACGATGCGATGACCGGACGCAGATTTCGTATAGTCCCTTGCCCATTGGGCATAATCCGCCTGCATTGTGGTCGTGGGGGGGGGGAGGAAAGAATGGAAGAACAACCAACACTGAAAATACACCATGGGGGGGGAGGGGGTTGATAGCTCCGAAACCCGTCGCTCGTCTTATCACACTTTGCGCGTGGTGTGTCCCCAAAAGCGTGCATCGACGCGCTCGCTGACGCAGTCTGTCGTGAATGTCGTCGTGGCTCTCCCCCCCTTTCGAATGTTAGATTCGGCGGTGTGAGCTAGGGCTATAGGCTACCTTAATCTCCTGGGTTAGGCTTTTCTTCCTCGTCTCGAGAATGCGGCTCCGAAGGAAATCGGGAAGGGTGAAGAAGTCCTACAAATCAAATCGATTCACATCGAACAAACCCCAAGGAATCGAAGCGCGAGAGGCACTTAGCATCCTAGCACTGACTGCATGCTGCTACCTCGAGAGTCTTCAGCACCGCGCCGTCAATGTCCTCGACATATCTGTTAGCCAAGGCCAATATATATATATATGTATATATATATATATATATATATATGAACACGATATGCACCGATGTACCAATTCACACACACACACACACACATAGAGAGAGAGAGAGAGAGAGAGAGAGAGAGAGAGAGAGAGAAAGAGAGAGAGAGGGATAATTATATATATATATATATATATATATTATATATCTATATCTAATCATGAGAATCGTTTTGGCCCACACACGTAAGTATCTTCGTAATGAGTGTAACAGCAATCTACCCACCACTACAACAACAACAGCAACAACAACAACAACAACAACAACAACAACAACAGCAACAACAACAACAACAACAACAACAACAACAGCAGCAACAACAACAACAACAACAACAACAACAGCAACAACAACAACAGCAACAACAACAGCAACAACAACAACAACAACAACAACAACAACAGCAACAACAACAACAACAACAGCAACAACAACAACAACAACAACAACAGCAGCAGCAACAACAACAACAACAACAACAACAACAGCAACAACAACAACAACAACAACAACAACAACAGCCGCTGCTACTACTCCATCATACGTCTTAAAAGTCGAGACTAGTTCCTGCTGGTAGACGTTGTCGGCCGCCATCATCCGAAAGCAATCTTCGCGGAATGCTTCCGGCGTCTCGCCCAAGTCCTTGTCGCTCGGCTCAGATAGCCCAGGGTAGCTGATATCGGTCCAAGGAAAGAGATTATACCGTCACAAGAAGACACACAAACACACACACACACACACCTGCGCTTCGATAAATTAATCAAGAAGGAAAAAAGAGAAAATAAGGGAAAAACGAAGATCCGAAAGCATGGTTCTCACCAGGAAAGAGGGGGGGGGGGAAAGGGATATGAACCACCATAGATTTACGTATTATCATCCATTTATTACTGGAGAATCAGCGTTCTGAGCCCCAACCACACACAGTGCATTTGGCAGTTCCCGTCATCATCGACATCGGTGAAACTATCAGACCACAAGACCCCAGTGTCGTTCTCCAATGCCTTACCTATCGCTCGAAGGTTCTCCTGGCAAGAAACAGCCGGCCGAAGTATTCCAAGGGGAAGGGAGGGGGTGAGGACGAGGTAAAGCTTGGAAATGTTTAGGTTTTTTTTTAAATAGACTCCCCCTCTCCCTCCCCTCCTTTTTCATCATGTTCCCAACTAGTACAAATACCCCGAAGGCAAAGAAGAGGGAGGCGGGGGGGGGGAAGGAAGAAATATGCCTGCGCTAGGCTGTACTACAATCCATTCTTCACCATCGTTCGAAAAACACGCAAAGACGCCCACTGAGTGACATTGATCGCATTCACACATGCTGCATGAATAGGTTATGAAAGCGACGGTACGGGAGAGAATTGCTTCTTCTTCTCTTCTGCTAGCTTCCGCTCCTTCTCCTTCCTTTGAGCTTCTTTCTCGTCTTCTTTGGACTAATGGACATTTGGGAGGGGGAGAGTAGTAGTTAGGTGTGCTTGTCGGTGACTGCGCATGTGCAATTATTTTGTTGTCGGAATTTGGACATGTGTGCAAAGAATGCATCAAAATAGTGTGGTAGTGCACCTTTCGTTCCTTCTCAGCCTTTTCACGAGAAACCTCCCCCCCCCGAAGATAATACTGCGCATAGGCACAGATGGATTCATTCATCTGTTTCCGTCGCGACTCACTCACAAAACCACAGAATCATCATCATCGTCATCGTCATCATCATCATCATCATCATCGTCATCTTCCCATCATTGAATACCAAACCGACGCTCCTGTTCGAAGAGAATCATACAATAATCCCATCCTGTTACCTTTTTCATTCAAATAACTTACCCCCCCCCCCCCCCTCTCCACACACACCCCTATACCTTTGTCTTGTCCTGGGTGAAGACGGCGAGGGCAACGATCCATTCGGTGAGAATCAGGCGCGAATGAGAGGCAACGACGTTATCGACACTAACGGAGTGCTCGTCCGCCATAACCCCCGTCTGCACCCAGCCAGGATGATATAGAAACGACGAGTTAATAAAACCGGGGGGGGGGGGGGAGGGGAGATGGGGGTGGGAACAGAGACTGCAGCGAAAGGAAGGCTGGCAGAAAGCTCTTTAGGAGAAACGGCATTCATTAAGAAGAGGGGAGGTGCTGCTGGCTGTACATCCAAGATACCTCTTCTATCTTCTTGCTGGGAGTATTCGTTATATTGAAGAGTCTCACGTCCGATTGCAAGCTCTTTAGAAGCGACTTGAGGTCCCTAAAAAGAAGAAGAGGAAGAAGACAGAATACACACCGGTTTAGCGGTTGCGAAGGTTAAGACAGCTCCCCCGTTCATGAGCTAAGTCGATTCGATGAGGATGGTGATCTACACGGTAGTGCTCGTCTCCGCTACCCAACTACAATATACGTCGGTAGTAGAGACGGGTTTTTTCCCCAATTTTGGTTTTTGTCATCGTCGCCTGTAGCTGCACCCACCCTTTCGTCGTGGTCGCCGTTGCGCTCGCATTGCCGGATGAGGAAGAGGGGGGGGGCGAGGGGGATGGCTGCGCCATCAACTTGCTCTCCTTGAGGAAGGCCGACTCCAGGGAAACAGCTGTCATTTCTAGCATGTCGAGGTCCGCGACATTCGCTGCTGCGTATGCGACAGCGAGCTCCGTATTCCAACCAGATTGCTCTACACGATAGCAATGACGGTGGTGATGATGGTAATAAGAGCCATAATGTAAAATGATGATGGGTTGTGAACGACAGCACCCCTAGCAGAAGACATAATGAGTGCTACCAACCTCGGGGATAAGAGGACAGAAAAGCATCAAATAAGTATATGCGTGTATATTCGTATCCGTTTGTCTCTCGATCATGATGTTACTGCTTCCCACCCTCGCTCTCTGCTCACACCCGCCGCACAAATCCCAGCCCCTCCCCCCCCAAAAAAAGAAAAGAACAAAGACAACCTAGAGCCTTTCTCGATGAATATTCTCGAAATCCCATTGCCTTCATTGTCGCGAGACTTTGTTGCTGCTGACTGTTGATGTTTAGGCCCATCAGCCGTCTACATTCCTGAGCCAAAGGATTTGTCGCTCCAACGCCAATCACACCCCCACTCGCAGATCTGAGCGATTAAGAAACAAGGGGGGAAATGGGGAAGGAAGGACTTCGTTGAGCGATCTGTTTTTGCTGCTGCACACACCAAAGAGGTAGGTAAACAGCGCGGCCAAAGGGAGGGGGCAGAGATGGATGAGATGTTAACGACATTGCGTGAGATCAGATAGGATAAGATAATGACGAGAACGACTCGATGATTCTGTGCTACTACGCCGCACGGCAGTTGATATTTGGAAGGGGTTGCATGGGCGCGTTTGCTTTCTTTGCTGATATGACAACAGGGAGAAGACCAGACACATTAAATACGCACATGGCGAGAGGGGTACTGAGCGGCGGCGGAGATGCACTCGGCGCCGTTGTTGGCACGTTCGCCTTCGGCCCATTGCCCAGCTTGTTAAAAGCCGTTTTGAGGCTCTGCGATCGGAATGCTGTCTTGACCCTCAGGGCCTTGTTTCCGTCGAATTGGGGAGTTTGCACATACACCTGCACCGCAAATAATAACCGCCGGTTAACCCGGGGAGGAAGAATGTTTTATCGCGCGTTATGATCATCGTTCATCGTTATTTTCCCTACTACTTACTTACTCTCCTAGCGTAGTCCTATTTTGTTTTACACATAGCTTGATATTCATAACCTACCTCGGGAGAGGCTGAATTGAGGACTACTGCGTCGGCGGGTACCTAGATACACGCGATCAACTGTGACGATGATCTCAAAAACTCGGTGATGAGTTAACAATTGCACCATTCCTACCCATCCCATGTCTTCTCTCCTCTCTCTCGATGCTGTTTCTGGATGTGTTTTAGGCAAGCTGAATTAGCTGTATTACGAATCCGCCAGATTCTATCTTGAATATCTGGCCGGGCTCAACATCCTCAGCGCTCGTACTATTCCAGGTATTTTCACTGGATAGAACCTTCATATACACACACACACACACACACACACACACAGAGAGAGAGAGAGAGAGAGAGAGAGAGAGAGAGAGAGAAAGAAAGAAAGAAAGAAAGAGAGGAATAGATAAATATATAGGCACGCGCAAAAGTACAGACCAAACACATGCAAAATGTAAGGAGGTGTTGGAGGAGCTTCACTTTCCTTAAGCAAATGCTTTTCCAGCAGCACACAAATCGTTCTGTTTCAGGCTATCAGATGAAGGCTAGGGAGGTGACATCAAAGCAGGAGGCGAAATTTTGGCATACATCACAGCTTGCAGATATCCCAGCTAGACTACATGTAACATGGCCGCCACCCCAATTAAACAAGCGTTTTCACTTGACCTCGACTTTGTATGGACGTAGATATGGTCGCACTTGTTGCGGACTCTTGTTATTTTGGCCCTGGCTCTGGTTAGAATCCGTGGTGGATGCCTTGCTGTCGTGCTTCTGCCCCCCCGTCCGAGCGAAGAGCAGGTTTACGGGAGCAAACGAATTAGCTCCGGAGGCGTCAGCCATTGTCGTTGCTCTGCAGCGGGAACGAGGTTAGGAGAGCTGTTGTCAGGAGTTCGAATTGTTGCGAGTGTGTTGTGCGATTGTTGTGCGTCCTCCTCCTGACAAATGGTGCAATTCGCCTTAAAAACGTCGTGGTACAACCAGAGAGTACATGTACCGGTATTGATGTATTGACCCTTTTTATTAGAAAAGAAAAGGGACGGACTGTTCTTCGGAGTGAGAATATTGATGCCCTCGCCAAGGATCTAATTAGGTGAAAATGACATTCTCGCTGCAGCTAGACTGCTATTTTTTATTGTCGTCAGGTTAAAATACTCCCTTTTTTAGCTTGGGCGAAAAATTGCGGTGAGGGAACAATATCCGCGCGCGCATGCATCCGGGTAAAAGCGAGGAAAGGACGTATCCGCCTCCGGCGGCCAGTTTCCGACGTACAATCACGATCGACGCAATTTCCCGTGCATTTTGTTTTGTCCGACAACAAGACGGACTGAGATCGATAGAAAATGCCATGGTATTTTGAGCCGATTAATTATTGAGAAAAATCGGTGGTAACTCCTTTTGACTACTTCCGTCGATTCAAGTACGTGGATCGGATCACATCACATCATCAAGCGCCTTCCCTTCCACCTCCGCTCATCACCACCTCTTCCTTTTTCTAGGCTGGTGACCTTGTGTCGGTGGAGGAGTCGCCATCGTATTCTCCGTGGGAAGCGCACGTTCGTTCATTATGAATCTGAGCTTCGACGCAATGGATTTATTTTCGGAAGAGCCGATGATCAGTACTCTTCAGCCGTTGTATTTGACGAGTCAAAAGCTTGAGGAGGATATGCTTCTTACCCCCCCCTCTGATGTACACGTGACCTCACTTTTCGATTGGGAAAAAGCTGTGGTAATCACCGAGCGAGGCCCTGATACACCTGTTGACTCGCCCGTTTTGAAACCAAGAGCTGAAGCTAAGAGCGCCACAGAGATGACCCCCCCTCGAATCAGGATATCAAATCAAGCTCTCAAGCGACACCTCGACCCTGCGAGGCGTGTAATATCGAATTTGAATATCGACCTCGAATCCACACGGAAAAAGAGGAAGAGGAAGCGAAGAACGACATCAAAGTCGGAAAATCCTGTCGCCGTAGTAGATTTCCTAAAGAATGTCATCTCACCAAAGACGCCCAGACGTATAACAGCTTAATGGCTGATCTATATGTGCAAATTGAAGAGTACATACAAAGCAAGACTTCCGTTCTTCATCACATTTTCACGTCTCTTCGCCCGTCCCCAACCATGCCTGAGGCCTCCCTACACGTGTTAATATGACCGTCCTTTAATTTAATTTCATTTATGTCGCTGATAGTGCGCATAGGTCGTCAACAGAACACACTTTCAGTACCGACTTAATGTACGTGTCAAATAACTGCTTACACACTCACTCAATTAATCTGGCTAGCTTGCAGTCCAGCAGTGAGATCGTGTGCATGAAGGTTTTTCTACTATGTACATATGCCCCAAAGCTCATCTTGGCACATACAACAAATCTAGTGTTATCCCATAGGACAATTTACTTCCTCCATCGATGTACATGCAATTGCATAAGCGGCAACAACTACATGTATAGCTAGCTAGCTAGCTAGCTAATGTTGGCAGCATTTTGTAACATCAGTTGACGCACAGGAACCATATGTAATGCACGCGCTCCCCATCAATAAATGCAGCATAGCATTGCTCATTGACAGTTATTGCTTATGTAACATGAACATTTAGCTGAAGCTTATACGTGATACTAGGATCGCTCAATGCTAGAATAGAAATGCGGTGTGCTGCTACGTCATCGTGTCTTGCTAGCTTGATTGCAGTTCTAGAGTGTGTGACCGATCAATCTGCGCAGCCAGCGCCAACAGGCTAGCAGACCAATGAGCTATTAGTATGTGTAAAACTGTAAAGCCTTTTATCAAGCGCTTCAAATTTTTGCGCCACGCTGCACGTCTCTAGGTCTGTCTAGCTGTGTAAATATGCTTATTCTGTCAATCGTGACAGAGGTACTGAAACGGTGCCCCCGAATAAATAACTCGAGACCCAAATATCCAAAAATGATGGGGAATGTGGGAAATCACGTAATACCTATACCCAAGTCGTTATTTACGCCAACCCTACTTAATTCACTTGTCTTGGAACGCACTTGCCGGGTCTTTGTAGTCGATCTCGCTGTGCCTTTAAATACCGCAGAAATAAATCTCAAGGCACTTTGTTTTCTTCGCACATACATATGGCCAAACGCATCATTACCAAGTTCGAATAATTCATTTCTCATCATCTCATATTCCACATTGTGAATTGTTTTTACCATGGGAAGTATTTCGGCAGCCTCTTGCAGACGGTACCCCCCCCTTTCGTATTCGTGATCGAGATTTCAGGATATTCTTTCCTAAGAGAAGAGCCGAAGAGACGTTGAAGGGGTTGTATATAATCATGCAGTACATGTTTACTTATATTTTCTGCCAATGCAGTAAATACGATGTTCGCACAACTCACGCATTGAGAAATCTCAAGAGATATATCGGAGAAATGGATGATTTATTTCTATATGTTCTTTTAGCAATATATTGTCTTGTTCAATGACGCGTGTATGCATTTTACTATCAACAGCAAAACAAATGTTTGGTAGAGGACTTAATTGCAACGATGACACTATGGTGTAATAAACGCACTTGCTTCGGTTATTATTTGTACCTTATCAAGTCTCGGAGGGCCTTGAAGACAAACTGATGTAAGAAAACATCGTTGTTACAAAAGTATTTCCATATACACACACACATACTATATATATATATATATATATATATATATATTTGTAATATTTACACACACACACACACACACACACACATGCACAAACACTCACACACAAACGTATACTTATCCTCGAGAAATATTCATCATACATTTTGTGCAATAACTCTCATCAGTGCCTGACACATCTCAATCGAAACCAAACCTCATTCCCCTCCGGTGACAAGTGCAAACCGTCGTTCAGGTACGACTAGAGCCGAAAACGATCATGTTAGTGCATCATTGGGGAAAAACGTAATGAACCAATCATTGCGATCAAAGCCATCATTTCAAATGCGACTGAGAGGCCAAAATAACGACACTATTCACCAGAATGCGGTGGACAATATTAGTCCGATGTTGTTGCGATGGGCGGAAAACATAGTATAGCTACTATGCCGTTAACGATGAACGAACGCAGTACAGCTGTAGCTTCTACACCGTTATCGGTTGGGCTGACATCTAATTTTACGAATCCATCGCTAGATCTTGAACGACTATACTATCTCACAAAAGTTTGCTCTCCTGCACCTTCCAGTTGGTGCTGGCCGTCATCAATTCGCACAAGTTGAGAGAAGGCACCTTCAGCTCCGCTGCTACGCTGCATAACCATCAGTCGTGCATCAACAAAGTAAGGTGCTATGTCGTCATGCACCAAAGACTATATATATATATATATATATATATATATATATATAACATCTCAACTCTGTATATCATTGAGCACAATGGTGATAGAATTGGTTTTCATATGCTAGGGAGGACTATCTTCTATCCTATAACAACAAAAACAACAACAACAACAACCACTACTTCTACTACCCATTGCTACCTATCAGCAGCTTTCGCATACATATTAGCCCATTCCATACTCCTCTGTGTTAGCCATCAATGAGATGAATGTTCACACACACACACACACACACACACACACAGACACACATACACACATACACACACATGGATATATATATTTTTCTAAATATATTCATACATAAATATATCATTTATAATTAAATAGAGAATTGTATGTTATTATGCCGTTCTCGTGCAACCGGTGCGACTCCTATGGCTTTATCCCCGTACTGTTCCTTCTGAAATTTAAGCCGCGCCTCCACATCCACAGGGGGAGGAGTGATAACCACAGTCCTAAGCAAGTGTCACATGTCCGCACTCATGGCTACTTCACGGGCTGTTATCTCGTAGTATGCAAACCTTGCCGAACCACCTCCCTTTCCATACACTGTAGCAATATGCTGGAGAATCTTCTTAAGATTCGTTTTATATTTCTCGAGGGGCACATGCTGGCGTTCCACAACCCTGAGAGAAGAAGAAGAAGTGAAAAAACAACACTGAAGCCTCCTCCAGCTGCTTCTGATTCGAAGAGACCAGTGGAAGAAGATGGGGGGTACTTTGGATTGCACGCGTCGTTCGCTCCGAAAGACACTGTGATGAGCGCAGGCTTCGCACTCCCCTTCGCGAACACGTCGTGGAGGGTGAAAAGCGCCCAATCTGGAATGAGAGATTCGGCACATATCTGACCCATTATTGCGGTGGCTTTGAATAAAACTTACAACAATTTACCCGTATTGTAGCCCGAAAACCCTCGGTTTAGCACGTCTGCTCTGCGAACATACTCGTTGGCCATGCGCTGGCCCCAGCCGCCGACGCTGAACGAGCGCTGGGTTATCGAATCGCCGAAGAGCACAATAGAGGGGGGAGGCATCGGAGGAACAAACTTCGAAGTAAATATTTCCCGATTTTGAGTGTTCGAAGTAAAATGTGGCCGATTTTATTGTGCGACACAAAGGATTGTAAGTCGTAGCACTGAATCTATGATTACCGAACTCACGTGGGCCTCTCCGGCATCTGGACCCTTTTTTGCGCTTAACCTGACTGAGGACGACGATGAAATATAGACGAGATTATCCTGATTTTTCTTCAATATCGGATGATTGTCTCGACGAAATTACAGTGTTCATTAACCGGATGTATCTATAATCAATTTTTCTAAAATAGACTCTACGGTCTATCCCCCTCTGATCAACTGCTGCCGCTGCTTCGGATCGCCAGAGAGAGAAGCCGGAATGGCTGCCTCTGATGAACGACTTCGACGAATACTGAGACTCACTGCATTATTTGGAATCTTTGGTAACTACTTGAGCTATGATTATTGGCGACAGTGCCTGCCCCTCTATCCCCCCCCATGTCTCAATCTGCCCCAACCCGTTTGCGTTGTCAGTATCGAGTTTCTTGAGCGCGTATAGCGATGGCGGCGGCATGTTCTTCCTCCCAGCGAGGAGGCCCCTCCGCTCTTCGAGCTCTGACGAGGTGAGACGTACACAACGCCAGAATAGATTCTTGATGTAGCGGATAAGACTGGAGAGGGATGCGACAAACCTGCTGCCTGGTGTACTTTGCATGATTTCGAAGCGAACCGTCCACGTAGAGATGTGGGAAAGATAGGGATAGAAGTAGCGAGAATACAGCAGTTATCAGTTGCTTGAAAGCCGAATACTCGGTGACGTGCGAAATCTCCAAGAATCTCATGATAACCCCCCCAAACATGGCCAAACAGGAGATGGGAGACTTCGAATCCCTTTTAAAGAGCTGCGAATACGACAAGCAGAACGACCGCTACCGATTTATGCCTCCAGAGTTTTATAGGTCACGCTTAGCTGACTAGTGTTCTAGAATTCCGCACAGATACTAGGAGTTGACATTCACCCTTCTAATTTTGATTCTATTCGTTTTCCAATCGCCGACCGAGCGCTCGATTGCACGCGCACACTCACATGCACATAGAACAAAGAGAGAAACCGACATCTTTTCGAGATATGTGTTCTCTTACGTGCGCATGGTTCAAGTGCCACTGAGACTCATCATACTGTGCAGCGGAGACTCGAAGAAGATGAATGAAGTGATGGAACGTAACACGGACCTCGCGATTGAGCAGTTCAAAGAAGCAATAAGGGACAACTCGCAAGTACTACTACTAAGTAGTAGTAGTAGAAGTAGCAGTAGTCGTAGTAGCAGTGAGTAGACCAATAGAACGAGCAGTATCTTCGAATGTAATCGTCTTTCTGTCCTCGATGTCACAATCACACACACACACACACACACAATATGCATGCCATTTAGAAGGAGCAGCAGCAACGAGGAACGAAGACTGCGGAGCGCAGAGCTCGATGTGATCTTAATACACGACACAAACACACACACACACACACACACACACACACACACAACACGCGAAACACCAATGCACATAGAACTACACACACGCTGGAAAGTAGATACACACGGTTTTGATGATGAAGATGCCTGAATATGTAAGCATCATAAGTGATAAAGCTGAATACGATTGTGAGTGCGGATTAGCATTTATTCCAAATAACTATGTGTATTTATATATATATATATATATATATATATATATATATATGTGTGTGTGTGTGTATGTGTGGCAGCTGGGAAGGGTCCTTCTTCGACGCGATGGTCGAGCACTCCCCCAACTACGGAGAGTTGGTGGCGGTGGAGGCGTGTGCGTAATGGTTTGTACTCGACATTCATGTGTGTGAGTGGGGTAAAGGCCCGAGCGTAACTGAGGATGTGTAGTGTGTGTGTGTGTGTGTGTGTGTGTGTGTGTCTGTGTGTGTATGTTACACAACAAATCGATTTTTGTTTGA
>ADNK01001504.1:0-20631 GCA_000320545.1 Bigelowiella natans CCMP2755 | reverse complement strand
AGCCGAGAATATGACGCACAGAGACTGTATGGTGAAGAGGAAGGAAATTTGCAGAAGCCAGAAAGTGAGAAAAACACGCGGGTCTGGATTGATGTAATCGATCTTGTCGCATACACATGTACTCAGCGTGAGGCATATTCAGTCTCTTCGTTTCTCTCAGCACAATGCACACATTTTATATGTGTGTATTACCAGTAGTACGGGATATATATATGCGTAGATGTCTTAAATTCTAATTTTACTTGTCTTTTTTAGCGGGAGGCCTTTTCCCAATATTTTTTATTTTTTCCCGTTCCTTACCTTGATTCCAGAACCCGTGTCGCAGTTCATTAAGGAACAGCTCCTTCACGTTGGCGCGGAAAAGAAACAAATATGCATATCCCCTTTGGGCGCCCACACACGCTCATTGTATTTGTTTGGGGGGGCTGCTAAATCACTGTAGAGAATTTTCAGGATAATCTAGTAATATGTATATGAATGACTCGCATAATGAACTAGACCTGCGCCAGATAAGTCAGAAGCTCTGGAAGACCCTCCCCTTTGGCTGAGCTCGTCGCCACATAAGCTGGAACATTCTCCCAGTCCCGTGACATTATTCGAGTGAATGCCTAAAATATAAACGCCGAGGTAAGCGCGCAATGTCATATTTGGTGGGGGGGGTGGGGGGGGGGGGCGGCGCGAGTGATTTATTGCGTACTTAGTATTCTTTCACTCGGATAAATATTCATTTTAATACGTTTCTGAATATTGATGAATTTGTATGAGCACAGTGTAATATTGTTGCCGTTGCCGAAGCACAACTCAAACCTTGATATTTTCCGCAGGTTTGGGGGCTCCCTTCTTCGCCTTTTTGTCCGTTTTTGTGAACACGAGGATGAAGGGTATCTGTGCCTCTCCGAGCCAATACGCGCAATCAAGATCGATTTGCTGTGGGGTTATGCCTGGACAAATTGCATTATAAGAACGAAAACATATGAACCATACACGCACACACATACACACACACACACATACAGAGAGAGAGAGAGAGAGAGAGAGAGGGGGGGGGGGGGGGGGATGGGGGGAGAAAGAGAGAGAGAAACACGCACGTACATGCACACGCACACACATACGCACAAATATTCTAGGTCGTAGTGTTACTTTAGGCCTTTGATTTATACTTTCTCCCTACCCCCTCCATCCTCCACTAGTCTACCCCTCACTCCCTACTAGAATCGACGAGAAGCATAACAAGAGCAAGCGTATTCCTTTCCATGAAAAACTGTTTCGTCGCTTTGTGCCAGCCAAATCTTTCCGTCTTCTTCACTTTAGCGTACCTATAGAGAAGAAGTATCAAGGGGGGGGCTGGGGGAGGGGAACGGCTGACGGCTGAGCCAAATTCATCGCCTTCAATTCCAGGAGTTTTTTCTTTCGAGTGCGAGTTCTAAGGGGCTGATGCTGCTACTACTGCTGCCCAATATCTTGACACTTCATGGTTTTCAAGGAAATAACGTCGCGCAATTGCAAATTTCCACGCGACGACCATCATCATCTCGCTATTATCGTATTGTGATAATAAATATTAATTAACAATACCCGTATCCTGGGAGGTCGACGAGGTACCACTTGTCGTCTATCAAGTAGTGGTTTATGGACTTCGTCTACGAAGAACAATGGGCAGGGCAAAACAGCAGCAGGCAGCTGATCACGGCAGATACAACAGAGAGGGATTCTTGGACAAAATTCATGCTTTATGACAATGCGACGACATAGTCAACCTATTTATAACGCACGCTGAAAATACGCAAAAGTGTACACCAACAACAACAACAACAACAACAACAACGACGACGACGACGACAACTACTACTACTTTCCCAGGTTGCTTAGAGACGGATGCAAGCTTCAAGTTGCCAGTGAGGGCATTTATCAACGACGATTTCCCCACGTTTGACCGGCCAATTACGGCGAACTAAGGAGCCATTTGAGACGCATATTTGGGTGGGAATTTGTATACTCAGAAGAAGTGAATTACTGTACATGCACACACACAAAACGAAAACGCGAACACAGCTACATATAGATATAGTCATACAACATATATATATATATATATATATATATATATATGTGTGTGTGTGTGTGTGTGTGTGTGTGTGTGTGCTGTATTTCTTAATTCCACCTCTATGAAGCGCGGCGGAGGGCAGAAATGAATGCTTTTGCTACTGCCGACGTATTTTGAGGAAGAAATTCGTATCTTACGGGGCTTTGGAAGTCCTGGAAGAGCTTTTCTTATCATCCCCTACAGCAGCAAGTAACAACACCAAGAATCAGCAGTAAAAGCAGTGGAAAGATGTGCACCAAGTAAGGCCGATCTTTCATTTGAGTCTTGCCGTGGGCGTGATATGATCAATTCTCCGTTGTTAAAGTTGTCTTTGTTGTAGGTATTGTTGATAACGTGTTCGATAATGGCGATGGTGATGATCGTGATGATGATGATGATGATGATGATGATGATGATATTGAAGATAATGATGATGGTGAAGATAATGATGATGGTGATGATGATGATGATGATGATGATGTTGTTGTCATCAGAAGAAACCGCACCATATTTCGCAGCTCGTTCATCATCCGGCTGTTGTATCCTGTTTGGATGAGTGGGGCACCAATGACAACAATAAGAAGATAGATAGATAGATAGATAGAGAGAGTACCCTCGCAAACACAAAGCAAAATAATGTTCTCTTATTATTACCATTTTATATAATAGGGACACGAAAACAAGACTCGTTTCTCATCATCACCATGTATAAACAATAATCTAGCTGCTCTTACCGATTTCCTCATAGTCCTCTTCTTCTAGTGGGATAAAGTTGCGATCAACATCCACCCCCTCCCCTGCTTTGAGCAGCACCTTCCGCACTTCGGAGCCAGATCTAGTATTATCATCCTTTTTCTCTCCTTCTCCATGAAAGAAGTCATCATCTAGCTCCTCCTCCTCAAATTGCTCGTTCCCACTAAACAGTCTCCGTCTTCTGCGGATATGACCGGGGGAAGGGGCAGGAAAGTTTATACGAACATAACCAGAGAATTAAATCCATCATAGTGCTGGAAAAAATAGAATCGCGTTTATAAATGCAATTTGTTTACATTAGTGTGTGTGTGTGTGTGTGTGTGTGTGTGTACTGACTGCATATCACTGAGAGATATTTCAATTGAATTGCTGAACATGTTACCGAGACATCTCTGAAGAAGCAAATCTTCCATTTCTCCCACCCCTCCTTAAGTCATCTTCGGCCTCGTAGTCGTCTAAGAAGTCCTCATCACCATCTGAGTGCATCTCTTGTGCGTCCTCTTCGTCGTCCCAATCATCGAGATCCTTTAATCAGAGGAAGAAGCGAAACGATTAGGATATAAAGGCAAAGTAATCATCGTTATGGTCTTATACCGTTCACCAACTAGGCTTTTCTTGTTTGCTATCACCTCTTGATCTGCAAGAACAGATGACTGAAGTCGCTCCAAGTCCGCCTGGCTGTATACAACTTGTGTTGGGCTGCCTTTCTTGTTAATGGCCTTCTTGAACAGAATGAGATCGTCTCCCTTGACTTTTAGTTCTTCGAGCTCTAAGTCTGAGAGAAATGGCGCTATCTCTGGTGTGATAGCCTGGGGAGAGGCGCGGAGGGGGGGAGAGAGTAAAATGATGTCAGGCTGCTGGCTAACACATATGACTCTCATGCTGTGGCGTCGAACCTCAACAAATACATTCTATCTAATTTCGATTGTGTATTATTTACCTGGCTTTCCAAACTTGAAATGACAACCTCTCGTATCCCATATGACTCTAGTAGGCGCCTCAGCCGCTGATCTGGCTGCTGACCCCCTTTTCCTTTTATAGTCTTCCTTTTACCCAAACTTCTTTCTGCCCCCTTTCCACTACTTTTCGAACTATATAGAACTGGAATTCTCCGAAGAGGGGTAACACGGGAACTAACTGGTGAGAAACGACGCGATGCGAGGGCGGGGGCTCTGTGTCGGAATGGAGCAAGAAACACAACGTCTCAAAAATAACCTTTTGACACACTATTATAGCCTGCTTACAATATTTCATTCGACTAGCTGATATAATCTTACCCTTTTGCAGCGGACGGTCGATATACAGAGCGAATGGGGCTTCGTGGGATCAGAAGGAGAGGCGCGAACAGAGCGAGCCAGAGGGGGGTACCGACATCCATGCTTTGTTCCGTAAAATGGTGAAATGTAGATCGTTCTCTATGAGCGTCAAGAACAAAATGCAGATAAAAATAAAAATTGAAGAATTTTCTCAGATTTCAGTCGAAAGGTTTATAGAGTCTTGGTCCTGTGGTTGTCGTACCTCGACTGGGTTGGTGCATCTGTCAGCAGGAACTGTCTCCTCAGAGTCAATGCGGACAAATTTGGATACTTTTGCATTGCATCTGGACAAAAAACTAACTTACTGGCATGTCGCTGATTCAAACTAGAATGTATTCCTTTCGACTAGAACTTTCCGAAAAGTTCTTGTCGGAACTTAACCGGAAGTGGCCAGCAGCAATGATGAAATGGAAGCGATTATACAGGAAAACGAGGTCATATTTATTGTCGCAAGGCCCAGTTTAAGGAAGCTGAGGTCACCAGTTAGTACCAAGTCAAGTTCCTATCAAGGATCTGTATGGCTAAAGTTAAACAGACTTAACATAATCTCCATGTCGTCTTTCTTAATTCAGTTCCTATAAGTATCAATAGAAGGATTCATGTTATTGTCGTAATCTTAAACTTAGCCTGCCGGCACCCTTCCCTACTCTGCCGTTAAGGAGGTAGTTCCTTTTTCTCTGGTGGGGAACCATCTGATCGGAATACACGACGCTCATAGGTTAAGCAGATTTCCCTTTTTGATTATGAACACTTTTACCATTTTATTCTTTCAAAAATATCCCAGAAACTTTGTAGCGTATCAATGTGCTTGATTCGTTCTCTTCTCTCTCCGCCTTCCTAGATGGTAGGCACAAATCCTGAAACCTCGGATGGAAGTTCACTGTCACCCACTGTTGACGATCCCGACCTTGATAATTGGGAGATGTTCGATGAATCGACAGAGAAATTTCTCCTTTCCACAGACGATGACGCCCTGACGCTTATTGATCTTCTGGGGTGAATGCTTCAAGAGACACATACATACACACAAATAGCCCCTCACCCATATCTCTGACCCTAATATGTCGCCAACACATACGCACACGTGTATTCCAATTATTCCAATTATTCTTCAGCTTTCTGGACGAAGTTAAAGTCCCCGATTCCCTGCGCAAACGGACGAAAGCTTGGGGGAACAGGCTTCAAGCAGAGCGGAAAAAAATGGCGAAGAAATTCAATAGCGCCAAGGATCGATTAAAGGAAATTCGAAATGGGTTAAGGAGGAGAGGCAACGAAGTCACGCGGAAGCTGGAAGAGCATTCCACACGCACTGCCCGCAGGATCATAACGGGAGATTCAAACAAACGAGTTCGCGACTATGTAAAGGAGCCCCCGGTGGTGCGGATGATAGATTGCGTCTCCTTCACCCTTGGAGTGATACTTCTCGTTTCAGCTGAGTTCATGACTTTGCGTTTTCCACACTTTTTCTGGATTTTCTACGTTATTACTGCTTGGGCAATGATAATAACCCGCTGCATCCTCTGGTGGGGAGGCATCTTCAAGTATTTCTTGTTTGATTTCTGCTACTTCGTCAACGCTGTGTGCTCGCTGGTCGTCCTGTTCTTTCCGAACAACACCGTGCTGAACCAAGTTTGCTTCGTTTGGGCAAACGGCCCCGTTGTGCTTGCGATGGTGACGTGGAGAAACAGCTTGGTATTTCACAGCCTTGAAAAGGTCACCACCCTCTACATACACGCTACACCGTCGATCTTGACGCTCTGTATCCGCTGGTACTCCAAAGGGCCCTCCCCAATGTGCGAAGGAGGAGATGAGGGGGCGTGCTCGTTGAGCTTGTGGAATTGGTGGGTTATGTCGTTCAGTGGGTATCTCCTCTGGCAGGTCCTGCAGCTCATGCTCACCGAGGTGCTGGGGGGGGAGGAGATCCAGAAAAAGGGCCTCCAGACTTCCTGTCGATGGATTTCCACACATCCCCGCATGCCCGTACACTTCCTTTCCCTCAAACTCGCGAGGAGCTTAGGTCAGCGATGGAGGGGGTGATGTATGTGTAGTGTGGTGTACACAAGCTATGGGAGAGTGAGAGGAGCTGCATCGCTGCTAGCACTTGCATGTTGTACTGCGGTTCCTTGCTGCTGTTGCCCATGATCACTGTTATTAATCACTACACAAACGCATCAGGTATCATGGGCAAAGACGAGAAGTTTAATTACAAGACGTGGAAGACGAAGATAATCTTCGTCACGTTCCAAGCAGGCTACACGTTCTTCACGATGCTACCTTGCAAAGTCCTATTCGAGAGCTTCTGGGCGCACCTCGTCTATTTGTTCATTCTCTACGTGTACTGCGTGTGGAACGGTGCTCGCTACTACATCCACATATTTGCAGAGAGGTATACTCTCCAATTCATTGCAAAAGATGATAATATTAAGGTAGTGGAGCCACCCCCCGCCGTAATCCCAAACCCTGACAGCACTTGCAAGGGAACTTGAGTCAAAAAAAAGCTGGGCCGTTATTTGCCATTATGAATATGGTAGCATGTATTTAATTCAGTCATTAGTTTCGCTCTACCTCTATTTATTGGCTTTGCCGTAGCAGCTCTCATTGAATGTATCTTTAGGACAAACACGCATGAAATATAATGAAATTTTAAGTTCTAAGAGTTCCAAGATCTAGACATTGATGTGTGTTGATTATCGCCTTTCAGCACGTAGCCTTCAGCATCAGCGGAATGAGCTAGTTTCGCTTTTCAGCAGATAGATAGACTGCTATTATCGATAGCATCGGATATAAGTGCCCGCGACTGCACATGCTCACGACGCTAGGATGTGATGACGCGCTGAAAACTAGCTGAATGCGCTGCTGTCATGATGCATGACCGATGCTGCTGGTGTAGGGCACAATGCTAGAATGCCTTTCTAAATCTAAATATGCTTGTACAGCAGAGAGCTTTGTGCGTCATCATGCAATGGAAACATTTTGTCCGCGCATGCGCATGTGTAGCAGCAGTTTTCCCCATGGCCACCTCTGATCTATCTAGCTACGTACGCCACGTCCACGAGTTCGCGTTGAAGAGGTGAGATCTCGGGTCCAAAATGAGTGCGCCTTCATTCGTTACAAGTCTGTCGTGCCCCGCACAATCGTCCCGCTGCTGGCCCGCCTGCCGGAGCTCACCCTGCCCAACACCAGATGCTTTGGAACAAAAACGATGGTGGGGTAGACTGGCTTCGCCTGCAGAGCTGCTGATGTCCGGAACGTCGTCGTCAAAGCCTGCGTCCCGAATTCCCAGCACAGCTTCCGTCAACGAATCCGGGCCCGTTGACCACAAAACCTGTGCATTATGCGTTCAAAGCAAAGGGTGCTGTTTTTATTCGGAGGAACGAACCTTGAACCGCGTGCGCACGGTCGGTCTGTGTGGTATGATAGCATTCCAGGTTTCATCAACAAAGTAAAATTTATGTTCTCGCGGTCTCAGTCATCCACCTCGTAAGCCTGGCCATTGTCGTGTCCCGGCAATGCGCAGGGCGACTTTCCAGATGATGATCTTTGGCTGCTCTCTCGACTTTTTATGTTCACCAATGCATCCACACGATAGATTGTGAGTCTGATAAGCCTCTCCATTACAGGAGACCCTCTCTGCGCCCAGATTGCGTAGTTGGCAAGCTGTATCAATGAAAGAAGCGCAGCTAAGTCTTATTATCGTTGCGTCCTATGACTTTTGTAATGT
Source organism: Bigelowiella natans CCMP2755 (assembly GCA_000320545.1). NCBI lineage: Eukaryota > Cercozoa > Chlorarachniophyceae > Bigelowiella > Bigelowiella natans. Next base: position 12,758 of record ADNK01001504.1, on the reverse strand, counting down.
ATTGGCTGGCCACAACAGGCAAGCATTTTGTTGATGGCATGGAGGAGGATTTACTTACTCGAGTGCGATATTCTGGCATCCCCGCGCGACAAGGTCGCTTTGCAGACTCCATTACATCGGAGCGGCTCCTTCGCCCCATTTCCCACACGAAGATACCTGAAGGACATGTGTACATGTGTAAGCATCTGAACCCTAGAAAAGAGTCCTTTATGCTACTTATCTCCTAGCAGCCAGGCATCGTGGAGCAGCAGTTGCTTCAAGTCTACCCGGCCGTTCAAAGTGTATCGGCCGCTCTTAACATTCTCCTGCTATTTTCATCTTCTGCCTGGTACAATGTCAACCTGTGAGGCTTTGCTGATGAGGATTTACAAACTTCTCAAGCTCCGTTATGTCGTTTGAACAGCCTTCAGACGGATTGTTCCCACTCCTAAACGAGAGAACATTTGTGTATTTGATACAACAGCAAAGAGTACGGGTGGATTTCCTTCATCACATCTAATGAGCGACACAAGAGAATCCGAATCCGCGTTGTTTTGTGGTCCGTGTGATGAGGAGCGTTCGTAAAGGATGATACCTACCTCGACAATTGTCCATAGTTGCATTCGGCTCCCGTGTCCATATCGAAGTACCTAGTGAGAAAAGGGTAGAGGTAACTTGCGCAATTCCTCTTAAGATTATGTGAGCACTATGGATGACAGATGCGCCTTTACCACCCCCCCACTTCCCCCCAGCTTAGCGAGTATTACCAGCCTCCGTGATAGTAGAGAATTGCATATCTGGCGATATCAGCCATTTGAATTGGTTTTGCTATGCTGAACGTGTGCCTAAGATCCATAGTGCCCTCCAATGCCATCTGATGGTTTTATTTTACGTTGAAAAGCTCAACTCGAGCTTATAAGGAGTTTAAATCGAAAATTGGGGAAGTATCAAGAAGATATATTTGATCTCCCCCTTCCCCTCCACCAATTACCGCACCCGACTTATAAGCTCATTCACCGCAGTGATGTTCCAGAGACGGAGAGGACGATTTGCATTGACGGTGCGCCACCGGTCCTATTAAAAGAACAACGCAAATATACACTCAGAGCACGAAGATGATTGGAATCTGGTGCAAATAATCGCTACATGGATATCGTGTTGAAGGTCGAAAATAAACTTCTTGCAATATGATCAACTATGGAATTAAAAATGTTTAGGTAGACCAGATTCTTGGCAAATCTTGGGGGGGGGGATTGAGGGCCCCAAAGCCCTTTGTTACACAGAAACAGAGTGGGAGATATTCTCAGCAGTATCAATAACGTTCTCAAGAATATGATTACCTGTTACTCTCATGCAAAAAACATATATACACGCATTTTTATGGAAGAAACACACCCAACCAGGATGTAACAAAAGCTACTACCGCTCCCCTTTCCTCCTCTCGCCGTATATCCCGAATATACTATTGATTCTATGGATGATGACAGAACAGCTCAAGCTACCGAGGTAGACGAAGTGGAGAGTGCTGTTTTCTATTTCTTCTCGTTCGATGCTACTGCTGCTGTAGTTGTTTTTGTCGGAAGAGACTCTATCTGGTGATCTCTCGGCTCCTACATCAGTTTGTTCAATGATGACACCTGCGCCTGCAATGATAATAACGAAAGGGTGTGAAAGGGAGACATTTATGTAGGTTTTCTAATCCGAAGATAGAAGGAGAGATGACCTTCTGCAGCTGCAGTAAAGCCATCATCAGTAGCAGCAGCAGCAGCAGCAGCAGCAGCAGCAGCGTTCGTAGACAGATCAGCTATCGCCACTTCCTCCTTTTAGTGTACATAAAGTGATGTGCTTAAAAATGCCTGTTTGTGAATAGTTTTGGTTGTCCTCACATTGTGCTCACGAGTAAAGAAGGAGGTTCCTTGGTAAACGAAAAGCCCGATGTAAAATCCTAGACATACGCGGGGGATGAAGGAACAATGACGCTGGAAATGAGAGCTTGGCTTTATCGGCGAAGGCTCCTCGTTCCCTAGCCCCCTCCCCCCCCTCCCCTCGGAAAAGAATAACCAACCTGTACAGAGTTGAAGGAGTCTAGTAACTAGCCTCGAATTGAGCCCAAGGGTCCGTCTCCTCTTCACCTTTCCCTTCATAAGCGCATGCCTAATTCCATCTTCCAGGGGGAGGCGAGCACGGAGGTTAACCCCGAGCAAGATTGAGGTCGAAATTTAGATCAAAATTTATCGGAGGTTTGACCAAAATAGCTTCAGTTCCGATACGAATGCTGTTTCTACGTTTTTCGATGCATTTGAGAAGACGCACAATCTGAATGGAAGGGGATTTTAGATAATTTTTTTATGGTTGGCTGTTATTGGATGTTTGTCGGATGAAAACTTTACAGAACAAGTACCAAAAGAAGAGGCACGAAAAATGGCGGCTCTACTCGCCGCAGCCCTCTTCCTACTACCCCCCTCCAGTGGTTTGGCTCGAATACCTTCTCCAAGGTGTGATTGCCCCTGTGCTAAAATTGATGCTAAGTAATATCGTATATTATTCATCATCAATGAGGTTTGTGGTTACAGGGCGGCTAGAAGCACAGCACCAACTCGAAGGCAGTGGAGAGAATTGCCAGCCTATTTCCAGCCCCGCTTCGTCGTCCCTGGCCCGTTCTCGTCGGGATCGATTCGTGGGTTCGTTTCAGATATTCGATGCAAGGAGAACCCGGGAGCTGGCGATCAATCGGAGCCATCTCCTGAACCTAAACCGCTGCCGGTTAGTACGGACCTGCATGTGGCAGAACAAGCACAACAACAACAACAACAACAACAGTAGCAGCAGCAACACTTGCCAAGAGGAGAAACGTGGACAAGTCCATCTTCGACCTAACACGCATTAATCGACATGGAGATATAAATGAAAACGTGTTTTGGATGAGGAGGAGGTGATACTTCGGTTTGAACTAATACTTCGTGCACACGCAGGAGCGAAAATTGACGAAAGACGACGTAAAGATCTCCTTCGCTCGAAGCAGCGGTCGACAGCTTAACGGATAATCTCGAGCTTTGCTACATATTCTAGAACTACGAATTCAATGAAATACTAGCCTTATGGTATGATCTGAACTTTAGTAATCTCACGGAAAATGACTGATCAGGTGCTGGGGGGCAGAATGTGAACAAAGTTAATACCAAGGTTGACATGAGACTCAACGTCTTAGAGGTATATTCATCCCACCCCCTCTTTCCCGGCTATGTTCATAGACGCAACAACAGCTCGAAATCCAACTAAATGACCTTCCTGATGAAGATGGTGACGACGACGATGATGGATGACAATAATGTAGGCGGACTTCATCCCAGATTGGGTAAAAGAAAAGCTTCTAGAGCAGGAGAAAAACCGTATTAACAACGATTTCGAGTTGGTCGTACAATCCCAAAGGCATAGAACACAGGTGTGTAAAAAGATAGATCTTGAGGAAGTCTCACAACGACTAATACATTGACGTATCGATCATAACTTTCCTCAGCTTTCAAACATCGACGACGCGCTTTCTAAGATGCAAAGTATGATCGATAAGGTAATCCTAGTGTGAGTGCCTTCGCGCTTTTGGTCGTGTGATATAGGAAGATAGGTGATGATGGGCGAAATTAAACTTGTAAGCATGAATCTGGACAAAAATCTCGATGTAATTACTGATGTATAGGCGTCTTGGCTTCCGAAAGAGGCGACTGAGGAGAAAAAGAAAAGGATAAAGGTGCAGCTTAACCTTATTTGATGAAAATGAATAAAACACTCATGTTCAAGGGATTTTCATCCATCCTTTATCAGGCATTGAAGAAGAAAGCAAAGGAAATGCGCCTAGATAAGAAGAAGAAGCATTCTGCCAAGAAAGCAGATAGAAGGCGCCCAATTAAGTTCGACTGAAAAAAAGAATGCATCTGTAATGAAATATGTATTAAACAAAATTGTGTACTAATAATTTGTAAATATCGCCATCGATTTTCTAACATATACATCTAGACATGTTAACTGGTGCAGAGAGATGTACGCAATATCGTCTAAAGCATGCATGATGCCAGCATTCATGCAAAAGAACCTGAAACCTGCAGACATGAGTGAGTTTTACTTACCCATTACGTACAAACACACAACACGTGCGCGCATGCCAGCATCGATCACAAATGCATATATCACGTTGCTACTATAGAGCCATCTGTGACTTCTGTAACCGCGAGCCGCGTAGCCGTATTATTCTGTGCGCCTCACTAGACCTCGGAACGGACACATGTTATACATGATGAGCAATCGAAAATACAAATTCAGGCAGACGATTCTAGGATTAATGGTGCAATTTAGAATTTCAAGCCGCGCTACACTGCATGAATTATGATGAGGACACACAAATGTAGAGGCTCCAATGCAGTGAACGCACATTCCGATTCATCTAGCGATCTGTCGGGTCGTACATTCGAAAAAGGCGCATACATGAACCATGAAACAATGCTGAGACTCTATTTCCCGAGACTAATCGGTTTTCTTTCCGCCGCCTTGCATCTTTTCGGCAAGCCTTTTCGCCCTCCACTCATTATATTCCACGTCCGTGCCAGCCACCCAGTCCCAAAATTTCGTGAACGATCCATAGCATCCTTTGTTGTGTGAATGATGGTACTCATGTCTATCCGCCCCCCCTTGGATGCGGAGCAGGAGGTCCCATGGGGAGAAAGGGAGAGAGTAGCCGCTATGCGCATCAACGATCTCGCTAATCCTAATCATTACCCAGAGCGCAAGGGTGCCAAGGTGCATTCTGAGTAGAATCGGGCCTAAAAGAGTCGGAAGAATATTCAAAACGTCCTCAACAGGGTGGAAATATTCCGCGGCGATCGGTACATTCGCGTGGAACTGGTGGTGCTGTTTGTGCACGTATCCGTAGAGGAAATCTTGATGGAGAAGGCGGTGGCACCAATAAAACCCGAAATCCTCGAGAAGAATCGAAACGACGATCTGCCACGCAATAGTCCATCCTCCAGGAACCCCGCCGGGCTCCATCTCAACTAGTGCTCGGGCTGGGTATAGCAACCAAGCGACGAAAGGGTAAACAATTGCGTGGTTGATGCAGCTCGACTGAAACGCTTTCATCACGAGCTTTCGGGACTCCTTTGGCACTCCATGATCGAGCTTCCACCTCTTGCTTCCGGGGATCAGGGGCACCACGAACGTGAAGAAGACTGTCACGGCTACCATTGATCCCGTCCGAGCGCATGAGAGAATCAAGGTCCAAATGGTGCGGTCGGACATTCCGGCAGCACGGCAATTGAGTACGAACGCATCATACGCGGCCGACACGAGTGCCATGTTCAAGAATCGCTAATACTCACAACCTACGGTATCAAGTTGCTCAGAACTTTGTGTGTTTGTGGAGAAAGGGGGGGGGGGGGCAGCAAAGCGTGGATCTTTCTGTGCTCGTCAAAGTTTTTTTCGGTTGATCCGATGAGCGTTACTTCTAACTGACTAACTGGCTATCCTCCCTCTCCCGCTCTTCCGCCGGGGTTTTCCCTGCGTTCCTGTATATTCGCAGCTCGAGCAGCCTGTGGGAGAAGAAAGTAGAGTCCGACGGAACAGCTACGATAGGATATTCTTTCGGCAAAATCGTGACAGGAGATGCATTTTCACCAAAATATCTTTGCGTGGAACCCGAGGCAACAACTCTTGCAACAATTACAATGTCTCAGAGAAGGAAAAAAAACCACGAGGAGAAATGCGCGAGGAAGCAGTGCGAAATGCCGTTCAACTTTATGTTAAAATTAGTGATTTACGCTTGTCGCAGTGATATATTTGCTTTGGTTTGTGAGATATTCCCCGGGGGAACGTCATACGAGCTAATCATTCCCGATGAGTACAACAGCAGGTGACCTGGCATGGCAGGCGCTGCAATAGTAGTAGTAGCAGCTGCCTCATCTCCTTCACAGACTTCCCCCACAGCGCCTGAACTTGAGAATCTAAAGTTTGCTAACGGAGAGATGGATGATTCTGTCTAGATGTCCCTTTAAACCTCCTACCCTGCCGACTTCAAAATGCGTTCATCCTTTGCACACGTTATTGAATACAATTTAGGTGAGAGGAAGCATAGCGGAGGGGCTTCCTCCGAGGTGAAGAAAAAGGAAGGGGTCTCTGTCCTCTCCCTGGCAATTTTTGTCATATTTATCGCGGTAAGGGCCACACAGGAGCAACCGTAGTTCTATTAGCACCTCACATCAATGTATACAATAAAGGTTGGAAGAAGTGTCTACAAAGCCCGGAGAGATAAAGCGAAGCTACAGCATCACCACCATCACTGGTTACCTCTTTCACAGGTACACGTAAGTGGACTTGCACGAATAATGCATGAATTTCGGGTCTGGTGTTCTCAGCATTGATTATCTTTGTGGCAGGATGAGCTGCGCACGTGGAGATTCACTCCGCTCAAATCGAGACAGTCCCTGGAATCTTCGACCCCAGACATCGTTGAAGATGATCTAAAATCTGGTGGCGTAGTAGAGCAATCAGAATTCATCATACATGCCACCAATACTTCACTTGCCAATGACTGAAACACGCCAAAAATCGTTAACTGATAGATGAAGAAGAGCCAACAAATGCGAAGGAATCTGGAAAGAAAGTCCCAGAGCAACCCAAACAAAAAGCCAAGGGCACGGACAACGGTTTTCGCTATAGATGTCTGAAATAACGATGAGTTTCTTGTAAATATGACCATTGGTCCTCCTCCTTTTCCTGCTCCTCTTATGCGTTTTTTTGAAAGGTGTTATGCATGGATGGAAGATTGTGTGTGAGAGCGTTCCGTGCCAGCAGCTACTACCCGGTACGTCATTGATAGACGCGGTTATTTATAATTTCAGTTTTTGAAAACTGACTGCACGATTCTTCAAATCACCGTTCGTCGATTGCTTCATTGGATTATTAGGCCAACTTGCAGAAGGCGGGATCATCTCTCTGGAGGGGTATGTAGTGGGGGAGAGTGGGAACAGTTGTTGTGTTTGAATCTTCTTTATTTTTTAATGACTATGATCCTATGATCAGATCATGCTGTTTATGCATGCACGTTATTTGTGTGGAAGCACAGACACAAACACACAAAGAAAATTCTTTCACTCTCTACAATATATATATATATATATATATATATATTATTTACATTCTCTCTCTCTCTCTCTCTCTCTCTCTCTCTCTCTGTGTGTGTGTGTGTGTGTGTGTGTGTGTGAATATATACACACATTTATGATTATTTTCATTTATTTGTTTGTATCGTTTTACCTTGTTCAGGACATACGGCTCTTGCTTCGATCTGATCGTTGGAGATGATAGCTTACACGTCACTTCAACATCGTTTTCGGGCGTGGTAATATGGAAATAAATCATCGTTTCTTTCTCGCATGTGTAAGGAGCTGCAAGGAGCTCGAATAAACGGCATTTCTGTTCATAGGCGCTGCTGCTCGCTGTGAGGGACTCCGACTACGTTATGGCAAACACGCACGAGGTTGGGATTGTCCGTCGCTCATTATTACGCATTGCCGTCTCTCTCTCTCTCTCTCTCTCTCTCTCTCTCTCTCTCTGTGTGTGTGTGTGTGTGTGTGTGTGTGTGTTTTGGCGCATCAATATTCGCACTGTTTTTTTTTTCCTTTTCAACATCTTTGTATAATTTTATCAGGGAGGGTGGCAGGGAGAGGTGACGTACAGGGGACCCGTCTTTCAACCTGGCCAGGTTTGTGCGCGCTACTGGCATTCTCGCACGTCATCGACGTTACGACTTTGGGATACGAGATAAACTGCGGATAGTTGCGATTTTTGGGGTGTCGAGTCTTCTGGCATGTACGTGATGGCTCCCTGTATATAACACTGCGCCTTTTCAGCCTTTCCAGATCGACCTGAAGTTTATGAATAGCGACGGGCCTTATGTGCAGGTTGAGCGAAAACGATTTGACCTTCATGTGAGAGTGTCTTCGTGTGCATGTGCGTGTGCGTGTGCGTGTGCGTGTGCGTGTGTGTGTGTTTGTGTTGTATCATTGTATTCATGAGTTACCCATAGACATTACGTTGACTTGTATATACCCATCGTAATATCACATCTACACTGGTGGATTCTACTACCAACGCCCAATACTATAATCATACGTCATTTGTCGTTTGCCATCGTAATGTGCTTTAAATAGTTGTTCCATCGTTTTCCTACAATCCTCATGTTACGTATTGTCGTGCTGCCTTCACTCTCAGTTGGTCGTGGAGCACAAAGGGAACGTGTTGCTTAAACGACTCATCAGCGAATTTGTCGTCAACTCATTCAAAAAGGTGCGGTTGTGAGCACATAGGAACGGGGAGGGGATAATTTTAATGAATTGTCATATAATCGTTATAACATATGTTGTACATTTATATATTTATATATTTATACGAAGAATTATATACTGGTTTATTTATATGTGATATATCTTTCCGACTTAATGATGAAGCTAATGTGAATTTAATTTGCAGTTCGTGCTGACTCCGGGAAATTTCCAGGGATGTAACACCAAAGGCACAGCTACGACATTCAAGCGGATAGAATATCTCTCAAGATGAGTCCACAACAAACCCTATAAACTATTATTTGTATGATTCGATTGCGTTCTCTGCAAGCTAACAGCTATTAGCAACTAATAGGCTACTACATCGAGTTGAATGTGCCTGCATCGCTTTGCTATGATGTGCGCTGGTTCACGTCATAGTAGCAGCATAGCATCGATTGACTCAATAAGTTTAACTTGTTGCGCATGTAATTTCTGCCATCTAGCCACTTCGTTTGCTGCAATTGAGGCATGTTCGGAGCTTCCATTGAGTAGAATGCATTTAGTGTATCATGTGCGTGTGTGATGCGCGTACGCGCGGCTGCAGCTACGCAACGACGTAGTCGTCTCAGCTCAGTTTTGTTGGCAATGTTCCACTGCTTGAGCCTGCAACAGGGGTCTCTGGCAAACCCAGGAAACACAAACGAACAGCTACATGAGGATGACCATTGAACAAACTTGATTTGATTGATTGCACCCGTCTTGCAAACGAACGACGTGCCAGCGTGCGTCAAACGCACTCTTCTAGTCTTGCTGCGGCCAGTGCAGTTTTCACGTGCTCTTGAAGCATTCGACTCACACGTAGTGCTTGACATGACAGTGCGATGACCACATGGTGAACAATGCGAAAGAACGTGAAAGTCAATTGCACAGAGGGGGATCGCGTCTTGATGATCAGTGCGGAGTGTGGCAACAAATGAAAAATTCGGACGCTGAACTTTTGCAGCTTTTGCAACAAGAAAACACCTAAAAACGAGCATTTCCAGGGTTAAATATTGAATTCCCGCATGCGTTTGATTATTTCTTCTGATAAATTATCGACACATATGTCTGAAGTTTTGACGTTCTATTTTGAACCAGAACTGCTGCTCCAGCCTCGCGTTGTTCCTTGGGCTCGCCCACCCCCTTTTGAAGGCAGAATCTTGGTGCTGAATCTGGAGAAAGAAAGCTATAATGTCCGTCGCTGAAACTAAGGTAGAGTCCTGCATGACCATTTCCTCGGGCGTTTCGAATCCAAAGGCACCGCGGAGTGAAGAGAGGGGAGAGGGCACGTAACTCCACGGAAATGATCGTGAAGATCGCTCTGACGATAAAATACGTCTTTTATGCAATATTCAGGCCAAGAAACCTGTGGTTGTTCTTTTGTATTCTTCATACGGAAGCGGGTGAGCAGACATTGCTTTCAGTATTCATTGATTTGGTGGACCGGTTATTCTGCTTATCAATCACTCGCCGTTGCATATATGCTGCCTTTTTTGCCGCACGGGTGTTACTAGGAATGTCCTCATGCGAAAGCACACGACATATCTTCGTGACTTATTCGTTCATATGAAGAAACTAAAGCTCATAGAGGTGGTTTACCGTGTGCAATCACATCACACTATGCAAGCTCATGCTTTCCCCCGTCAAATATGTACACATACAACATGTACACATAACAAGTATTTCGGCGCGCGAATGCGTAACAGGTCGACGGCGCTTCGGATAGAGAAGAGCGGAATCGATTGTGGAATTTGAGTAAGGAGAAAACATATCCACTGGTAATTCTAAATGCCCCCCCACCCCCCCTCCCCCAACAAAAAACGCTCCTCGCACGTTCGTATATGTGACCGTGATGAACACAGTTGCGATTTGCACCTGCACAAAATCATAATGCTTCGCGCTCTCAAAAGGTTTTTCTTCGGAGAGAAGGCGAGGAGGACATTTTCATCGGTGGTCATCCCACCATTCATGTAAGCTGAAACGATGGCAATATAACCGCAATACAGTGAATCAATTACGAGGAATGGGAAGTTGTGCATGGGAAGCGGCAGAATTCAATTAGATCATACGATATAGCCGAGAAATTCGAAGCCGAGGCTCTTTAAATCTTTAGTCGATCCATCAACGGTCAAATACCCACCCAATTCGGTCTTGCCATTCGAATAAATGAAGAGCTCATGATTGCCATTACCATTTGATTGTGCGCCGTTCAGGGAATGGTGGAGAAGGAAACGTTCGACGCGAAGTTCAGGGGATGTGCCCCCGACGATGGCAAGAAGTCAGTCTTGGTGGATACGAAGGGGGAGGAGGAGTCTTTTGAGGAGCTGCAGGAGTCTTTTGAAGAGGTACGACGAACGTTGTGTGAAGGAAGGAGCAGCTCTTTTTCAAGCGAGTGCGCAATGGAGACTCCGAGCCATCGCAATGGAACATTCCTCTCTCTCTCCACTCAACACCTCCCCCTCCTAACCTTTTCAAGTCCCCCTCCTTCCTTCTTTTGCCCTCGTTCTGAGACCTGCATCGTTGCCGCCAACGCATCACCCCAATACATCAGCTGGAGCTGCACGTAGACCCCTTGCCCGAGTTCCTCGAGTCGCTGGGGCTGAACGCCTTGTTGCAGCCGTTGGAACGCTCCGGAATCGGATCGGTGGAAGACCTGCTGTACGAGACGTCGGCTTTGGAGGCGGAGGAACAGGCCGATGCGGCCTGGGAAAATCTCCGTGCGAAGACACATATCGAGCCAGGCCATATTGCACGACTAAGGGTACAGCCTCTACCACCACCACCACCACCACCACCACTACTTCTACTATTGCTACTACTACTACTACTACTACTACTACTACCACCTGCCTTCTGTGCTATACACTGCTTGTCGATCATCTTTCCTCCTCCTCACTAACTGCCTTTGCACCCTAAAACCCCGACCGCAGCACGCACTAGAGGAGATGATAGAGAACTCCGAGAAGAAGCAGCGCGGGGAAAGAGTGGAGGAGTCCTCTTCATCGGTTCGTCTCGGGTGCATGAAGTCTTGGAGAAGGGGGGGGGGGGGGGAGAAGGGAGGTAGGTCATGCTCCAACTCGTCCTTTAAATCTTCGATACCTTTCTTGCCTTACCAACCTCCATCAGGCTGCTGTGACGACGACGACGAAGAACAACAACAGCAGCAGCAGCAGCAGCAGCAGCAGCAGCAAGATTGATAGAGAACGCTTGACGAATGTCAGGAGTGCCGTTGTTCGCCAGGTTCGATCGCTGCAACTAGTGCGATTTGGTAGTCGTCTCGCACCAGCAGCAGGAGCGAAATTCACAACTGTGATTGCCATCACTACCAGCTACTAACACCGATAATACGACAATCAGGACGAGGAGTTCTTCAAGAGAGCGTACAGCGGCGAAGATGCAAAGGTGTCGTCAATATCGCCCCAATCTTCCCATGATAAACTGCCCCGAGTCCTATGTATTTGCGTGTGTTCCCCAGGCTCTGTTCTCATGACCATTGCTTTTCATATACTCGTATCTTCCCCTCTTTTCCTACAACCCCCCCACCCCCCCCCCCCTCCTTTGCAAAAAAACCAAAAAAGGAAAATTTCGAGGCGACGCTTACGTTACTTAAGACGGAGTTTCTGGAGCCAGTAGGCCTCTCCAAGGTAATGGACGGTGCATCGTAGAGGAGGGGGGGGTGTTGTATCGTTGTAGTGATGATGATGGTGATGGTGATGATGCCGTATATATATCAAGAATGGTAGTGTTTGGAGGGAAGAATCTGTACCAGCGGCTCGATCTCATCTGTTTCTCGAAATGATGATATCCTTTTATTGTTCATCCACACACAGTAACGGACAGCACACGTCTGTTGTGCATACGTCGGAGTAGCCGGCGCAAACACCCCCACCACCCCGACAACCAACCGTCGTTTTTATTGCCATCTTATTAGGCAGTGAAGGGGCTGATGACTTCTGACAAACCGCTGTGGATCATTCAGCTGCTCAAGGTCGATTAGCAGGGAGAAGAAGAAGAAGAAGAAGAAGAAGAAGAAGAAGAAGAGAGAAGAAGAAGAGAGAAGAAAGAGTGATGATGGAGAAGTGTGTTCTTTCTTTGTTGGGGTGTGTCGGTTTTGGTTATCGTCATTTCTTTCATTCGGATGGTGACGCCTCTGTTTCTTCTTCTTCTTCTTCTTCTTCTTTTTCTTCTACGGCAGTTGATATTGCTTCCAAGCGAGGAAAAATGTCCCAATAGAGAAACGCAAGGCTCTCACCGGTGAGGATGATGATGATAATGATGATGATGATAATGATGATGATGATGGTGATGACGATGATAATATGAATTCGTGGACACCCACACAAAAGGGCACATGCGTTTGTTTGCGTGTTTGTGTGATTGTGTGTTTGTGTTTGTGTGTGTGTGTGTGTGTGTGTGTGTGTGTGTGTGTGT
>ADNK01001507.1:0-17458 GCA_000320545.1 Bigelowiella natans CCMP2755 | reverse complement strand
GTGCGCATCATTATAATGTCTGCTACGCATTTATGTCGGATCGTTCCATGTCTTAGTGTTGAACTATTCATGAAAACATGAATCCAACCATCATTTGTTTGCGTTGTCACGCCATTAGCCTGTAGACCTCTAGATCTGTCCGTGCAAGTGTGGCAGCGGCTGTTCGTGCGCACGCTGCACGCAGCACGGCAGCGGTTACTGCATGCACATACGCCTAGCCTAACTAACTAAGCAGTAAGGATGTGTGCAAAACATGTAGCATGCGCTGTCATCATGCTGAGATGGAGTGTGCATCATAACGTGCGCGCATCAATAATCCGATGACATGCAGCGTATCATCTGTTACAAGTCATGAGAAAACGTAGCGTGTTACGTTGGCTAGATCTGAGCATCGACCCATGTTTCAACAAAGAATGTTAAAGAACAGCGTCAATACTCATCATCCTCGCTATTCTCGTCATCTGAAATGGCGTCTTCGAGTTCTTCTTCCTTCAGTTCCAGATTTGTTAGAGTTTCTTCAAGGACCGCAATGAGTTTTGCTAGGTTACTCTTCCCTTCCTTTACTTGTTTTAACTCTTGTACCAGCTTGTCCTGTACAGTTTTTATCTTGGACTTTCCTTCTTTCGAATTTTCTTCAAAATGTTTAATAAGTTTATCTATTTTCTTTATGAACTTCAATCGAAACTTGTCGGGCATATCGGGAAGGGAGTCATAGAGCATCTTCTGCATTCTCTTACCTTCCTCACTCATAGCGGGGGCTATTTCCTTCTTCTTTTTTTTGGAAAACAACATTACGCGCTTAAATAAACTTCCAATGGTTTTCCACGTTCTCCTTAGGCCGACGGTTATGGCGTGGAAAGCAGTGGTCTCAGTGCTGACTGACCTGTTTAAGTCATCGCGTGCTTTATTGCATATTTTCTCAAATTTTGCATCCAGGGTTTTAATTTGTTTTTCCATCTTTTCCATGGTTTGCTTAGCTCTCAGCTTCTCCTCCTTCCCTGCTTGAACTCTCACATGGGTGTCTTGCAGCTTCTGCCTTTTCTCCTCAACGCTCATGGAATCAATGTCTCCCATGCCATCCACAAAATTCTTAAAATCACCAGCAATTCTCTCAACACGACTCTTAGCAGCCTTGACTTCAGCTGTAGACTTTTTGATTTCCACCTCAATTTCTCTTGCTTCCTTCTTAATCTCCGTCACAACCTCATTCGTTCGCACCTTCATTATACCCTCAAAGTACTTCATAGGCTTTGCCGGGCCGTTTTCCCAGTTTAGGTCATACTTAACTTCCTCTCTGACCGTGCGGATTGCTCTTCTAAGCTTATCGGCAAAATCATCATCCTCACATTTAAGGACATTTCCGATAACCCCGAGCTGAGCTGACTCAGCGACATCGCTGCTTCCGACGAGTACAGTTGTAGCTTCGTTGACTTGTGAGCCATAGAGCATGGACTCAGGAAATCTCATTGAATCACTACTTATCAACTTGTCATTGTTTCCTTCCATGGCCGAAAGAAAATCACTCCATTCTTTCTTAAGGAGACTCTCATCGAAATAGTCTTCAGCATCTGTCATGATCATGAGATTGACATAGCTTGGTCGACGGCTCTCATTTTGAAATATTTTTTGAAGTAACCAATGAATAGCTTCATAGGTCCTGGTCCCGCCGGACACCAGATCTGGGAGCCGCTTGATGGCTTCAGACAGCTCCTTGCGGTCTGATGTGGGTGGCTGCAATTCACACAGCTTGTGATTAAAACACTCGATTGCCACTTCGTCGATGTCTTCGTAACCACTAGCTATAAGATCCAGCACCTCCCCTACTTTCCTGATTCGTCCTCCGCTCATTGAGCCACTTACATCAACGAGCAAGTAAAAAATTTGTTTAGTCTCTGGCAGGCGACGATCGATTTCATCAATTTACCCCTGGGCCTTCATTTCCTGTTCTTTAGTTAGCTGAGTCTTTGTGGCTGATTTGACTTTCCTCCATGGCCTCTTTTGCTTGCTTCCTGTCGGTTGCCCACTTGCGTTTCTTTCCCCGGTTGAGGCCATTGGCTGCAATGGACTGGGAGATGCTGCAACTAGATCTTCGGTATTTTTTTTCTCCGATTGGGTCTTCCATTCGAGGATCTAGGTCGTAGGTGTATAAATACACACACACACACACAGAGAGAGAGAGAGAGAGAGAGAGAGAGAGAGAGGAAAGGGGGGAGGGGGGGGGGGAGAGGACGAACATCTTAGTTTTTTGCACTCACGACGTAGAAAGATGGTGGCACATGCGATACCTGACTTTTTAATAGACAGTTTGGAATAAGGTTCTTCGATTCCACCCTCTGGTTGGTCATTGGGTCGAGGCTGCTATTTTTGTACCACCTCTCTATCGCATCTTTCTCATAGGTCTGCCCGACGACGTTGATGTGGGGGTCTTTCATCACCACCTGCGATATCGGACAAAGAAACGCACTTGGAACCTCATCATCATCAGGAACATCTGAATTCATAGTGACAGCCGGTTTTGTCCATTTTTGTCCCGAACTTGTGAGCAGCTTCGTCTCCTCCTTTTCAGGATTCTGGGAGGGCTTCTTCGCACGAGATGCCCGGGTACCGCGCTGTTGACGAGCCTTACGTCCACCATCTGGGGTCGGTGGCCTGTTGCGCAGTTTGGGACGCATGGGTGGCCCGAATAGCGCGAGCCTTTCAGCTGATAGCTTGCCCCTTCTTCTTGACGGCCGAGAAGATTTATAATCAACCTCATCGTGTTTGTCTTTCTGGAAATTGGTAATGCGGTCCCTAACCAGTGCCCTCCTGGTTTGTACCTCCCCCCCCACGTTCGTCGCACTCATCGACGTCACGGCGTCGTCTGACTCCGTCCTCTTTTGCTCCAATGGAGCAAGACATTCAGTTGGAACCCACCCTTTAAATTTGGTGTGGTCTTGAAGATCAACGGCCATGTAATATGCGGGGTTTGAGCTTGAGTACACATGAACTATCATGCCAACCTTCAAGGAACACACAAAACGTTAAGAGAAGTGGCACGAGACGCAACATAATAATTGGAGGTGTAGACCGGTGGGCTGATGACACTTTGCTCGGGGATTGGCTGCGCCTCTTTTACAACTCGGTATGGGAGCGGCGACGGCATTGTAGAGCTGGCCCCTGTTGTTATCTGTTAAAGTGAGATGCAGCGAAGCTTTACAGTTTCGCACTTGACTAACCCCCCAAGCTTGCGAAATTGGATTACTGTCTCAACAATTTAGACGCACACCGGGAATTTGGAAGTTTGGTGTGCAATGAACGCTTAATCTCCCTCGTCGTATTCATCAAAACGGCATGTATTTGTCGAGTGCGACATGTAAACATGCTTTTTGGTCGTCGTTGTGATGGACAATCTTCGCACTCCAGCATCTCTGAAACTGTGACCTTGTTGTTGTTGTTGTTGTTGTTGTTGTTCCGACCTAGACACAATGTCCCACCATTGACTTCTGTGTTTGAACAAGTTTTTGCCAGTCTGGAAGTTTTCACCTTCCAACTTTTAAATTGTGCTCCTAGATCTAGGAAGTCGTTGTGCCCAAAACTTTCGGAATATCCGTTACAAGACAACATCCACTATGAAAATCCAGGAAATCAGAAAGAGCTCGCCATATCTCCTAGGACGGTACTCGACTGCTCCAGGTTTACTATTCGATGTATGCTACAAGAGAGATAGACTTGATTAACTAACTAACTTGTTGTTACTGTTGTTGTTCTTGGGTAATATTACCAATGAAATATCCTAGAATATTTTTCGAACAACATACGAGGGTAGATCTATGATGAGAATCTAGAATATCTAACAAAGTAACTGATTAACTGTAACAAACTTTTTAACAAAACAAGATGGTGGCGCTCAAAGACTTCCTCGTTCAATGCAACCTAGAAGGGTCACTCTATTCCCCCCCCCCCACCCCCCTCTCCATATCTCTCTCTCTCTCTCTCTCTCTCTCTCTCTCTATATATATATATATATATATATATATATATATATATATATATAATGAGAGAGAGAGAGAGAGAGAGAGAGAGAGAGAGAGAGAGATGCATGCATGGGGTTGGGACTGTGTGAAAGAGCATAAATACTCAATTGTGTACACAGATATGCGGAAGCATTCGAGAAGGAAGGAGTGAAAGATATCTCTACGTTGGCACAGGTTGTTTATTATCCACAAAGATGTGTACTTAGGTATTGGTGGATTTGCCAGTCTCTGTATCTGTGTGTTTGTAGATCATTATTTTTTGTGCATTTGTGTGTTTGTGTGTGGGTGCGTTCGTGTGTTTAATGTTTGAGTGTTTTATGGGGGTTTACGTAGGGGGGATGACTGGAAATATTGAGAGAGATGCGAAGAGTGGTCATTTTCTTCATGACATTCCCGTGTGCGTAAGTGCGTAAGTGCTGTAAGAGTTTTCGCGCGCACTGACGTCATCTCCTCCCAACTAAATCAACAGATGTCTAATGATGAACTCGACCGCATATTTAAGAATATGGAAATGAAACCAGACCACAAGATGAAACTTATACGTGCGGTGAGTGATGCTATCGAGAGCGGATCTGTAGTAATTAAAATACCAATTAAAAAACAGCAAGATAACAAGGCACAGAACGATCATGCAAAGACAAATGCCAAATCAGCAAACACGCAGCAAGATAGCAAGACACAGATCATTAATGCAAAGATAAGTGGTGCATCTTTCTCGGGAACTTGCTGTGGTGTTTACAAACTCAAGGGCGTAGGTGCCGTAGTAGCGTTGAATATTTTGGGGGGCGAGTTGAAGAGAGGGGATGGGATCCAGTTTGTCAAGTCAAACTTAGAGTTTGAGGTTACATCTATAGAGATGAATCAAACTGAAGTCCAAAGTGCCAAGAAGGGAGACACTGTGGGAATTAAACTGAAAAGTGTGACGCCTGGATGCTCAAAGCTTCCTAAAGCGGGTGAGACCGTCGTGCTATCAGCAAACTAGCAACAGGGAGACCGTGACAACATCTCACAAACTTGCTGCCGCAGAAAAGTTTGCAGTCGGCGTGAGCTGTAGTTCCCTAGTGTTAGTACCAGCAAAACACAAGATTGAGCTACCAGATGACACGATGTCATGACAAGAGACACTGCATTGCACTCAGCACATGACGCATGAATGGCATGTGCCATGCGCACCTTGCACACATGGACACACATGCGCGTGTGCTCGTGGTGCAGCCTTCATGGCTGTATCGCAAAAGGCAATTTGTGCGCGTGCGTGCGCACCGCATCACATTGATTGTTGAACGTGATCACAGATCACTCCTGCAGCTTGGCCGAGCGTGAAAATCCAATTCATGCCGAGCTAGAAGACTCGATCACCCCGCCTCCGCTCTGGCGCTGGCGCATGCCAGAGCAATGGACACAGCAATGTGGAATGCGTCCATGCACATTGCGTGTCTGTTATCAGATGATGACACATGAACCCAAACCCGGTCACAAATGGGTTTCGCATGTTTGCAGAGCGCTTCAAGGGCATTTTTTGCGTGAAATCCGTCCGCAACCGTTCAAAAACACTTTCTGAGTCGGCGGAATGTCCAAAAAATGAAAAAATTCAAAATCTCAGCTCAAAAACCTCGATTTTTTGCACATTTGAACCCTCACAACGGGCATTGCGGAGAAAATTCTCACAATTTTGGTCGCAGATGCAGCCGACGCGCGTGTGCAATGCGAGCAAGTGAGGACATGTCCGTTTGCAATGGATGGAGCCCTTTGGACAGCCGGAAGCGCGATGCTCAAGTGTGAAAATTTGATCGAGATGTGATTCGTTGAAATTTTGAATTGGGGCATCACTGCCACAGCCACACCAGCACAGGACACACATGCACGTCATGAGTGCAGAGCCAGAGAGGGGTTTTGACGCATTGGGGACACTGCACAGCTGGTTTTCGGCAAAGTGTTCCATTGCAGTGTGTTGTTTGCGTGTGCAAACGCGTGCGCAGAATTTTGATTCAAAACGCCGAGCTAGCGAGGCGTGGCGCGCACAAGCGGCGCGTGGTGCGGGGCAGCGCGGGGCAAGGGGATCGAGCAGAAGTCGCACCTCGGGGGGCGAAAAATGATGCGAATGAAAAAAAATCAACTGTACCAAAAGTTTCCAAAGGACCCCTGCTTGACATCTGAATCGAGTTTGCGCGAAAAACATGCGTCATTTTTTTTTTTTTCAATTTTCGTGAAGTTGTGACCGGTTTGGCCTGGATGTGGAATGAAAGAATGAATGAATGAATGAAGCACTTCTGCTGAGTGAGTGAATGAGTGAATGAATGAAGAACAAGATTCCACAGGACAGGTTGCAAGGCATGGATCCCGCCAACTCATCCGTGACCTGGCGGGTTGCGTGACGTTTGCCTGCCCAAATTCCATGGGTTTTGAGGCTTGTCGCAAGGCACGATTCTTCGGAATTTGGCCCCTGTTTTCGCATGACGACAACGGATTTTCTCTAGCTCTCCTGAGGAGAATTGTGGCAAAGATAGAGCAGGTTCATCAGGGGAGGGCAGTGCCTACAAACCGGTATGGAGGCAACGAAGCTCAAGCGGGTCTGCCACACGAGAAAACAACATGTTATGTGCTGTGTGCTCACTGTGCATTTTTTTCGATCCAGCTCAAAGCGTTTCTGCTGGACGCGGACAGAATTATGCGGATCATTTGGAATGAATTCTCAAACAACCAAGTCCTTCGGATGGTAAGCCTAACAATAGTGCAGATGAAGTGCTCCGTCATGATGATTCTAAAGTCATACTTCATTCTATATCCCAGGTCTGGATGTCAGTATTCTACGTAAGCTCAATAGCAAAACCCATCTGACTTGAAGAACATAAAGTTACCCCATTTATTCGTCAATGCCTCCGTATCCTTCCTTAGTTGTGGCTCCAAAGGCAGCTTAACCATCTGAAGAATTCGCTATATGACTTTCTCTTTTGCCAGATCCGATTCCATTCGTCCGAGGTGTGTTTGACTCCCACTTACCAACCACTTCGAGCTACCTGTCTTAATTCATCTGTTGTTCCATACCTTTCAGGCACAAATGATGATTCGGTAAGGACCCAGAGTACTGAGGCGATGATGACACAATCGACTAAAATCAAAGCGTTAGAAATGTGCCTTTTAATTTTTTCCTCGCCGCATATTTTCCCTTGTAGAACGTTCGTCAGCGAAAAGCTCATGGACTCGGCGGTAGGAATGGAGGTCACTACGCACGATGAGGTCAAGCACAGTCTGCTTTGGCACTGAACTAAATCATAACGCTGCTCATATTTCTCTTCCTCCATAATAATCATATTTAAAAATGAAAGGGAATTGGGAGGTCTGAGGTGTTGCACAGCAACTCATCCTCTGAACAGGGCGCAGAAGCGAGCAGGCAGATATCGTATGACCTCACAGCTCATGGCGCAGCCCCGGTCCACGTCACGCACATTCCTATAGCAAGCAATAGTACGTGGCTTTGGCTCGCCTCCAAACAGGTGGCTATCGCTGTCGGTGTAAGTATTGATAAAAAAAAATAATCGTTCTTGTCGGACCCATTCGTGAGAGTCTTTCCCAAGCGCGTGTCGTAGAGGCACATCTTATCGATGTCGCAATTACATGGCAGGATTCTCTCTGCAATTTGCGGGCTATGATGATACACGTTTTCTAGCAGTGACCGCCCTTTCAGCTTATCAATGCACATCATATCATCATCATCATCATCATCATCATCATCCTTAGGCGCCATGGTATACCATCCCCATTATCTGGATTCGACCAGATCGCGACTCTGACATCATTTGGGACTCAATTCCAGGGGTAAGAGTAGCAGCAGCCCACTAGATCAAAACAGCATCATATCCACGGTCACATGTCATCCTTCCATATGTAACCCTTCATTATTGCCACTGCGCTCCTTGTTGAATCGAGGTTGGTGTATTGGAGAAAAGATTATATCTTCGCTGGCTGAATACCATCCATTATGTCCTTTCGGATTTACAATCCCTCCCCCCCCTTCCCTAACCCTAAACCCCCCCCCCCCCTCCTCCCCTCTCACCTTTCCCCCAGATCGTTAAAAGAATCATAGTAGATTCAGGTCTTTTGCAGCTGCTCCGACGGTATCTACCTGTGGTTAACCGACAGGTGGGTCTCTTTGCTGCCATAAACACATGCAGTTGGGCGCCATCTCTCTGCCTTATCGAAACCCGATTCCACCCTCTCTTCACATTGGTCGCCGCACCTGACGGGAGGGGGGGATGTGGGGAGCCTTAGGATAGAAGGGCAGAAGAAGGGAGAATAATAGGATAAGTATTGGAACTCGACGCTCCGGTTTTGCTTTGCTTCGCAGCGGTGTTCTTAGGATCGCCTCGAAGCAAGGAAAGAGCCTTCTGACACTTTCCTCGCCATATTCATAAGCTCACAACGTGCAGTTCCTCTCACGGAGGTGAATGGTTGCAATAAAGCTACGGGGGGTTCGGTATTATTTGCTACATCTCGTATATTTTGGCCCGCCCCCCACCCGATGGTTTTATTCATGCTGTGATGATGACGATGATGGTTGGTCACGAGCAGGGAGGCGGGAGAGGTGCCTCATCCTCGGATGCGAATAAGCTGGTTGTCTCGACGTTGTGGTGGAATGGAGATCTAGTGACGAATCTTGTGAACGACGCAATACAATTCACTCAGAAGAGCAGGACCAGATCATGTGTTATCAACCGTCTCACGGTACTACACGACAATACGATTCTGCAACGGAAGAATCACTGCACTCCATACTAACAGATACTCTAAATATCTCTCTCTCTCTCTCTCTCTCTCTCTCTCTCTCTCTCGTTCTCTCCGTCTTCTTCCTGTTGTCGTTTTCCTAGCTTTATTGGCGCATTCTCTGTGTCTAAAACTGTAATATTCGTCAAAGATATTCGGTGTTAAGCGCATATACGCTCCTCCACGGAAGATGGAGACCGTCATCTTGGGGCCGAAGGGCCAGGAGCTTCTCCAAGACATCAAACGCTTCTTCCGCAGGAGAGAATGGTCACTGAAATAAAATCATGCTAATATATATATATATATATATATATATATATATATATGTGTGTGTGTGTGTGTGTGTGTGTGTGTGTGTGTTTGTGCGTGTGTGTGCAATGAGAAGAATGCTTGGTAGATGTTGTCGATCAAAATGATGTTGGGCTATTGATAACTTATTGGTGTTGTTCAAATCTTCAAGGTACCGAGCGAACGATCTACCTTATCAGGTGCGTGCTGGCCATGGTTGCTAGATAAGCTGCACACTTGCCCTTCCTGCATGCAAAACTCACCATGGTGAAATGAAACCAAACCAATCCCTCATTGGGGTGCTGCCAGGCTCCCAATCCTGCACACGGACCAATCGAAACGCTCACGATCCTTGAATAAATGTTGCAACACCGCGTTTTGATGGCTGCTCGCAATGTTCATCAAGATTTGGTTGATGAAATATACACAAATTTTGCATCTCGCATCTTACCCTTTCTGATGAATTAACACCCCCCTCCCTTATACCTACTCTGCTCGCGGGCGATGATTGGCTGAATTATACGACTGGGAGAGCAGAGGGTGTACCTGTTGCATGGACCCCCAGGAAATGGAAAGTCGTCCTTTCTGCAAGCTTTGGCCATTCTGTTTCGAATCGATTACTACTATCTCCAGCTGGCATCTAAGAATCTCAACCGAGAGGTAGAAGCAGAGCTCTTGTGCTTTCGTCTCTTCTTCGGGGCCTCTTCGTGGGTTGAGATCAAGCAGCGCGGGAACAATAAGCATCAGCATCCTCTCCCCCCCTCCCCCCCCCCACCCCCCTTCCTACCTGCTCTAACTGAAGGTATTGCGGAATAACCTCAAAGACTTCACTCTGCAGAACAAGGTTGCTCGAAATGAAATTTATTAAAACATGCTGCCTCCCTGTCCGCCGCCCCGCTCCCCCCACTCTCCTTCCGCCACAATTTAAATCACAGGAACGGCTTTTTTGAATTTACGGTCGTTAGTGCGTTGTGGTGCTGGAGGATGCAGAGTCTATATTCACCAAGGAGAAGGCATCAGATGCGAGCAAGCAGGAGGAAGAAGCTAGGAAGATGGCGCTCTCCACAGCCGTGGCCCTCGCCGCTCAAAATGTATGCAGTGCCTCCTCGCCTCTGCCTCGCGTTTAAATAATAAATGAAGGCCCGTTGTCACAGAGAATGTTGTTATAAATGTATTATATATATATATATATATATATATATATATATATATATATGTATAGAGAGAGAGAGAGAGAGAGAGATTGGTATATAACACATGTGTATGCATTCACACACACACACACACACACACACACACACAGACAAACGCAAATGGATGATATCTGTATCATCACCACCATATTCGGATCTTACATATTACATATTATATATATATATATATATTCTATTCTATTCTATTCACACCTCTTAACCAGAACCCTGAGAAGAAGGGCGTCGAGGGCATAAAGGCTGCCATCGAGGGCGTGAGCAATCCCTCCGACTTCGGAGTCAAGATAGAGGACTTTGTGGAGCTCATATCGGGCATGCTGAACCCTCCTTGCGGTATCATTCAGAATATAGTAGCGTTAGGGTGGATTGGTTCAGAGACGATGATGATGATGATGATGGTAATGATGATGACGTGATGATTGACTGCTTTGGCAAGAATCCACCCTTCGCTCTTGACGCGATCGATCATGGTCCTTCGCCATGACCTCGCCACATTTCAAAAACAAAATGGTTTGCTCCACGCTCGGTGGACGGGGGGGGATGAGATGTTTGGACGCTGTCGGCACGCTAACCACCCCCGTTCCCATCACCTCACCCATCCTTTCAGGGCGCTTGATATTCTTCACCACCAACCACTGCAACCGATTGCACGAGGAGATTCTCCGTGTCGTGGACGAGCAAGGGACTCGCGTGGAGTTCCCCAACGCGGACCTGAGCATCATGAGAGGGATGTGGCGGCAGTTCTACAAAGGTGTCAAGGACAGCATGCGCTTCTGGGATGACTTCGAGTGCCAATTCCTCGCCCTCTATGGCCGCTCCGACCTTGTTTCTATCATCGCTGTGAGAGAGAAAGCCACCTTTGAAGTGCTTATATCGACAACGACGACGACGGCGGACGACGAAATCCAATCCCCCTCCTCATCATCATCATCATCGTCGTCGTCGTCGTCTTTGCACACCACGATTACAGTCTCCACGCGGATGCTCTTAGATGATGCGAAGGCTGCTTCTCCCTCTTCTTCTTCTTCTTCTTCTTCTTCTTCTTCTTCTTCTTCTTCTTCGAGCAGTAACAGCGTTGGCGACACGAAAGGAGCACAGGATTTGAATCAGCGGAAGAAGACATCACGTGACTTATCGCTGCGAGTTTCGTTGGCACCCAAAACAAACACGAGGCAAGCCAAAAATGATAACACCCGCATTGCACAACACGCAAACGTCGATGTGACTGGCAGCAGCAGCAGCAACAGAACTACTACTACTTCCTCGAATGCGAAGAGGGTCTTCGATGAGGGGTTCCCATTCACCGCTCAGTTAGTGAAAAAGAACGGAGATGGGAAGGACGATGTTGCAGAATCAACGAGCTCCATGGAAATCAAATCCGCGCACTCACCACTCTGTGCCAGCGGCTGCTATCCGACGGCGACGGAAGCTTTGCTCGCGAAAACGACGACCTTGGACAATATCTACAGCTTCGTTCTTCCTGGTGCTGGGAGTACCAGCAACAAGCGCTGTTTGAAAGTGGATAATGCAGGCAGAGTCTCTGCAGCTGACATCAAGTCCTTGCCCGCGAAGGAAAGGCATCTGGCAACGTTCCAAGCTAGGTTCTGCACACGATTTTCAGCGGCTGCGATGCAAGAGCACATGATGCGGTTCAGGAACTCGCCGGAAAAGGCAGCTAGAAACGTGCACGTAATGCTGCAAAAATGATGGTAACTTGATGATGAGATGCATAACAAAACACGCACATCGCAGGTAATATGAGACGGATGCAATGATATCATTAAATCTTTTTAATGGTCGTCCTAATGTGGACGATGAAGCACATCGCGTCTTGCGCCTTGCGCCTTGCGATGCATGATGAGCTCATAAATAATACAGCTCTAGCAGAGCTACACGCACAATGCACTAGTCTAGTAGTAGTGCACATGCATGTAGCTTTTGTTAATGTTACCTAATGAGTTACATTGGTGTTTAAAATTTTCCTCACACGCTACAATCTGAAAAAGGACCAGCTACTCAAACTGCTAGCTAGCTAGCTCGCATCGATCTGCTAGTAGATGCCATCGTTGTCTAATAAGCTCGGTTTTGAGCGAGCTAGCGAGGCACACCTGCATACCGGGATGCGTTATTTGGATGATAAAAATTGTATATCGACGCCAACTACTAGCCAGCAATCGGCCATCTAACCATGTCTAGTAGATGTTTAGCGTATGCTACTGGGTTTGCTGTAAAGCTTATTAGCTCCATGTATAATATGTGTCTGCTTATATATACATGTACACATGGGCATCGATATCTATAGAGATTGTCATCTACATAGGCGTGCGAACGACACGTGAACGCATGCTAGCATGTCACGCATAAAGTTCACACATGCACGTTGCGATCGACGCTAGCTAGCTAGGTATAGTGTTCACGAATATATGTACAGTGCACATCGCTAGATCGCACTTTCTATTGCTTGTGCATGACAATGCATCAACATCATGAGACATGCATGATGAGCGTCGTACGACACTTCTAGACCATGTCGTAGCAATATGGGATTCCCAGGTACAATAAGGACGCCATGCTAGTATATGCGTACATTCTCACATTGCGCTGAACATTCGTTACATGCATGGATATGAGCACGCGTAAGTGACACCGACTTCGTAGTCCTTCAAGCTTAACATTCAGGTACGTGGTCAAAGTGTCCATTTGAATTCGTATGTACAAGAAATGAAATGACGAAGTTGTTCCCCACGAAAAATCGATTCCATGACAGCCAGCTGATTTCCACTTCGAGCTCTTCCAGGTGTTGACAGAAAGCCAACAAAAACCAGGGAGAAGTTTAGAGCTGCGAAGCTTCAGGATTCTCTCGAATTGCTTCGGTCGCGGATTTCGATTCTTGCGGAGATTGGTAGGAACTCTCAATTGGTAAGAGCCCTTTCAAGATTGAACGAGTGGAGTATCCAGTCCCCTCTCTTTCGACTCAGTCTTTGAATCTTCGAAAAGAGTGGACCAGAGGTCGCCCTTGTTGGTTCCGACCTGTGATGATAGAGAAGTTATGTCACAAGATGATGACAATGGTGGGTGAATAGAGATGGGCTTGAGAGATGTTTATTAAGGTACCCTATCCCAGCCGCCAACGTTCTCAGAGACGGATTCTCCATTGCTCGTTTTGCTGTACTTTTTCGTGATTGAAGCATTGCGAGCAGGCGCACCGTTCCTCAGAATGGCCCATTTACGAGCTATTTTCTTGTGCAGCCCCGTGGCCCAGAAGACACCAACAAAGAGGAGGATGTAGCCAAGGTAGGTGCAGAAGACTTGTATCATCCAGCCAGTTAGGGTATTAGGAACTAACGCGTTCGGGTTCGACTGGTTGTCGAAGAAGAAGTTGTTGATTCCCCAAGAGCTAATTACCAGCATGCACGTCGGTTGCACCTGGCAGTTATGATGTCGTCCGACACATCATCATCATCATCACAACAATCCCTCCATCAATGATAATCAAGAAAGTAGTGCTATATCGGTAGGTGGGGTGTTGCTTACCATGACAAGGCAGGTGGAGACCATCAGAACGTAGACAGAGCCGAATCGCTGACAATGAGTCATTGCCTTTCCGCGCTTGCCTTTTCGGGTCCACCAGGCGAACTGAACCACATTGGTCATCAGGGCAAACGTAATCGCAACCTGAATTCCATGGAAGAAGTCCACCAATCCTGATGGGACGTTGTTCGCGGCCACCGCAAACATAGCTCCCATCAGGATAGGCCAACATCAGCTACCCACAAGTGCCGGAATGGCAGCCAACATGGTGCAAACAGCTACACAAAGGCCCTTTGGCTTCTGTTCCTCTTCAGCTGCTTCCAAATCATGCTTGCCAGCCACCTCCGGCTCTTCTGTTGGTCAGTCAAGACATTCCTCTTCCTCTTCATCAGCACGTCCGTATGGGGGTTCCATGATGGTGGTATCCAGTCGGGAAGAGCCAGTTATGCGGACGGGCAATTTATAGACATTTTACAAATATTTCTGCTGTCGTATATAATAAATGTACTTTATTATGTATAATTTTCTCAGCCTAATACCGCGACTTCACAAACGAGGAGAGATTTTTATTGAAGTTCTATTCCTGTCTACGACAAAGAGAAATGATTGTCTTCATAGAAACACTAAGGCCAAAGGAAGAGATGATCGATGTTCCTCGGCAAGTTGGTCAAACACTCGATAAAATATTATCTTTCTTGCTTCGCTGAGCGTCGATCGAACCTGTTCCGAGCAAAGAATTAGAAAAGTCACTGCGCATATTGTAAGGGTTACAAGTGCAGAATATGTTCTGAAACGAATTTCAATGTTTCCTGAAAATATTCGTATTTCTCCATAAATCTATTTTCCTTACGTTTATTTCGGTAACTAAAAATTTCCAATGTTCTCATCACAAAAAGTCTCATGGAACCCTCCGTACTGAAACCCTACTAACCCCTTCGGGGGATCAGTGAGAGCAACAATACTCTCTCGAGTGTAAAGATGGATGAGGGCGACCGGTCATACAAGACGTCCTTGCGAAGGCTTAAGGTTGTATCTTCCTTCCCAAAGAGTTCTGCATTCTGTTTCTGGTGTTTACCCCCCCACAGGTGTGACCGAGATTAGTTGACTGACTCTACGTGTCCATCTCCTCTGCAGGAGCTCGAGCTATTCAGTCGGCAAATGATCGGCATTCTCGCCGTGGTACTTCTGCCCTTGCCGCAGAGCCATTCCAGGCTTGGTCTCTCGCAAAGTTTGGAAAGTCGCTTGAATTACACCAGCAACAGCTTTCGGAGCAGTCATCATCACTTCTCCAACGTAAAACAAGCGGCCTGGCCATCTTCTATGTCGCATAAAAACACATCCCCTGATATCGTTGACTTTGGCATGTGTACAGAAATATCAAACACGTCTGGAACACTCCCGCTGGCGTCTACGAGGAGGTAGCACGCCATCCCTTTCGTCATACGACGATGAACCGTGATGGAGAGGTGGTGTGTGTGTGTGTGTGTGTGTGTGTGTGTGTGTGTGTGCATATCAGGCAGCACCTTCGTCAGCTTCGCTTCGCGTTATTTCTACGATAGACTCAACAAAGGAAAGCTGAGAACCCCCTCGGAAGAGAGTTCGGAGAAGCTCGAGGATTGGGTCCGAAGCTATGATGATATGTGCACCGATCGACTATTTCGAGCATTTTTCTTCCTTCCGTTTCTTCCGTTTCTTCCTCTCTCTCTCTCTCTCTCTCTCTCTCTCTCTCTCTCTCTATTTCTTCCACTTTCTCTCTCCCCCCCCGCCTCCCACTCACTAAAATGGGAGAGGAGTAATTGGCATTGGAGGGTCGATTCAACTTGACACCACGCTTGTGTCTCTATCAGATTGCGGAGAGTAAAAGGGGAAAACAGAAGGTGCGCGACAGCACGCCATCTCCATATCGACTGCATGCTTGTACATATATATATATATATATATATATATATATATATGTGTGTGTGTGTGTGTGTGTGTGTGTGTGCGTGACATAATTGCAATAACATATCTTCGTATCCCCACAAACCCATGTGAAATATGGGAGCAGCTCGATGACGTGGAAAAGCAGCAAATGAAAAGAGGCCTAGGTGATGCGTGGAAATCATCGCCTGAGCGAAAGATAAAAGAAACGTCATGATGTGGAAATGCCGCGTGGACTGCTTGCTTCGTATCGTTGCCTGAGTGCTTATGAAATGCGTGTATACGGCGTATGCATGATGTGTGTGTGTGTGTGTGTGTGTGTGTGTGTGTGCGCGCGTGTGTGCGTTTAAAAACGGTGAAACCTCTCATTGCCTCTTCCACTTAGGCGATGCTGTGGGGCAGAGCAGCGACGAAGACGAAAGCTCAGAGCATGTACGAGGAGATATGCTCTATCACGTGCTTGATCGTATTGACGGTGCTGTGGTGGTGTTGGCGATGAGGATGGCGGCGTTGGTGACATTGGCCATCATGCCCCATGATGTTAGCGAGCACGATGGTATATTGATGCTGTGATTGAGGCATAAGATGAAGATCGACTGGATCAGTACTACAAACATATAATTCAGATTAAAGTAGTATTGGTAGGAGCTCGCACGACTTTGACGGTCTCGTCTGTTGTTGTAACAACTAGGCCTGTGGCGGGTGGGAGGAGGAGGAGGAGGAAGACGAAGAAGGGGGGGGGCTGGAAAAGTTCGGAGGAATGTCCAAAGAAATGATGGAAGCTCCTGTATGTTACTCTCTCTCTCTCTCTCTCTCTCTCTCTCTCGACGAGGATGATGATGATGATGATGGTGCCGGTGGTGGAAAAACTAGAGGGTGGTTAAGGGGAAGACATGCAACAGGAAATGTCTCGCGAAGAGGGGGGAGAGAGTTGTGTAGGGAGGGGGAGAGGAGAGGAGAGGAGAGGAGAGGAGAGCAAGAGACGAACCGAACAATGACATCGACCAGCAATTTGGACATTCGTTATATACTCGATAATATAATTATTCATTGTCTGAATTCAATCAGGCTCGAGTCCGCTCTATGCTCGACGACGACGAGAGGGAGGTGAATCACGAATTCGTCGCCGGAGCAGCACCTTCTCATCATTGCTTGCTTTGTAAAATGCGCCTTATCATCAGATTCCAGATTCGTTGATCCCTGACCTTCCTGAGGATGCGAACCAGACAAGAGCTGAAGAAATGGCGTATCAGTACTTCCCCCCCCCCCCCCCCTTTTTTTTCCACGCAAACCGTTCACAGTTGTGATGGGGCATGGGATGAACAATCTTGATAGATGCCCTCTCCCACTACTGGTGATGGGTGGTAATTTATCCGGGGAATGGTGAAGGAGGGTGAGCGCGAGCTGGAGCATACAACCCTCGAGCCCGGGTGCTTTTCCCACCCCCCCCCACACACCCCCCCCCACCCCTATATATTTTTATTTATATTTATATATATATATGTATAAAATTATGAGTTTGGGTCATCCTTTGTGGGAATGGGGGGGGGAAAAAAAAAATCAGGGGATTTGTACGAAAACGTCCCCCTCCCAGGGGAAAAACAACTTATAACTTCTTTCTAAGACCAGCTCCTGCTTATTTTAAAATCAATTCCAGTCATTCCTTGAAAAAGAGGGCAAGAAAGAGAGAAAGAGAGAAAGAGAGGGAGAGAGGGAGGGGGAGAGAAAGAGGGA